>VDFB02388106.1:7503-75523 GCA_007258455.2 Sequoia sempervirens | reverse complement strand
AAGGAATCTACAAAATGGGTATCTAAAAATGTCAAAATCACTTTTCAAACCTAGAAGCATGACTATTTTTCCAGTAGTGGTGACTTATTCCACCTACAAATCTCAGGAATTATGGGGTAGAATCTTGTAGCCTCAGGTCAACACTTTCTTTTCTGACAAGTGTCTACACTTGATTCTACAGAAAACGGGGTAAAAAGTCTCTCCAAGCTTGAATTAGGGTTGTGATGCCTTGATTGAATTTCAAAAATTCTTAACCACTTTTCAACACCTATTTTCTTGAAAAATCTACATACAAAGTCCGCAAACACACATGCAAAAGGGGAAAAATGGTTAAGGGTTAGATTTTAAGGGTTTGCCTTGGTCAAACCCCACTTTGGTAATCAAACCCTATAAAATAAATGAAATGGAAGGAGAATGATAAATAAAGAACACGCAATGTTATAAACTTACCAACCCCTTGATATGTAAATCTGAAGATATGCAATGAAGTGTTCCAATGGAATGACTTGATAATGCTTGTAAGATTGAATGCTTGATTGCTTGATGAACTAGGAGATTGAATCAATGAATGAATGGGAGATGTAAAATGAGGAGAAAAACCCTTATTTATACATCATTTTACTAAAATTTCCTTAAAATAACACATCACATGCTGACATCAAGGGTTAGAGGACAAATTCCCACTAGAAATTTAAAATTATTTTGAGTTTTGTGCCAAAAAGGACTAAGTCACCCCTATTGGCGACTCAGTCCCACTTAAGAAAATTAAGTGGGTGTTGAGAATTAAGGGGCATTAAATGTTTTCCAATGGGAATATCTTCAAAAAGACACTTAAAAATGACCAGAAAGTGTATTAAAGGGTCATTTAAACATAAGAAAGGGTCAAATTAGTGAGGACAAGTCTAGAAAAGTGTGAAAGTGAGTTACAACACTTTACAACACTTTGAAATAAGACTTGGTAAGTAATAAAAATGAGTTAAATTTAAGTGAATTATGATGAAAGGGTCCTAGAAAAGTATGTAAGTGGGTATCGTGTTCCGTCGTGGTGTTATATTTGGTTATTTTTAGTAGCAAATGATTTGTGGGAATTAGTAGCAAATGGGCTCACAGATGTGACTGACCCAAATGCATTTGTAGCATTGAGCAATGCTCAAAAGAAATAGTTGAAGGAGAAAAAGAAAAATGATGCCAAAGCCCTCAGTCTGATTGAGGTAGCCTTGACAGAGGCTATCTTTCCTCAAATAGCAGTAGCTAGTTATGCAAAAGAATCATGGGAAATACTTCAAACCACCTATAAAGGGATTGAGAAAGTCAGGTCAGTGAAACTCCAACTGTAAAGGAGAGAATTTGAGACCATGCAGATGAAGGACAACGAGTCCATTTTAGATTTTCATACAAGGGCTTCCACCTTGATTAACCAATTGAGGATAAATGGAGAAAGTGTGGAAGAGCAGAAGATTGTAGAGAAGATTCTCATAATTTTACCCACAAAATTTGACCTAGTGGTTATTTCCATAGAAGAGGGCAAGGACCTCTCAACATTATCAGTTCAAACCCATGAGCAACACCTAAATAGGTCTTCAAATTCTTCCTAGGAACAAGCCTTTAAAGCACAAGCCAATGTGAGAGGCAAGGGAAGAGGAAGAAATGGGAAAGGAAGAGGTCAAAGAGGCAGAGGTAGAAGCAACTTTGGAAGAGGAGGCTCAAATAGTCAAGAGGAGGCCAGCACCTCCCAATCAGATTTTCAAAACACAAAGAAAAATAGAAGCTCGAATTAGAGATCTGATAAGAGCAATGTGTAGTGTTACTACTATCACAAGTATGGTCAGTATGCAAGTGAATGCAAGAAGAAACAACATGCCCAAGGCAGTCAAAATGCAAATGTGGCAAATGAGAACAAGGCTGAAAATGAAAAATAGTCACAAGTGTTCATTGCATGCAATCTTGTAGAACAAGATAGCACTAAAGTTTGGTACTTGGACAGTGGTTGTAGCAACCACATGAGTGGTAACATAAATTTATTTTCCTCCATTGACCACAACATTAAGTCTGAAATCAAAATGGGCAACAATGAGAAAGTTCCAGTTATGGGCAAAGCCATAGTGTTCTTACAAACCAAGCATGGTGAAGAAAGACAACTTCATGACATCTTTTATGCCCCAGGAATGAAACAAAATCTCTTTAGCATTGGACAGATGGTTCAAAATGGATATAGAGTGATAATGGAGAAAGGGGAATGCATCATCTATGATAGAGATGGAAGAAAGAAAGCTATGGAAGTGGTTCAAATGACAAAGAACCAAATGTTTCCCCTCAAAATGCAAATCTCAGCACAGTCAATAGGCTTGCAGCAGTCAGCCTTCAAGAAAGTCATCCAAGAACCATCCAAGCTTTGGCATTTGAGGTATGGGCATCTAAGTTATTCTAGTTTAAATATTTTAGCTAAAAAATATATGATTAGGTGCCTACCAGCAATTCTAGAGCCTGATGGAAAGTGTGAAGCGTGCATCCTAGGTAAACAACATAGGCAGCCTTTTCAATTAGGGCATTCTAGGAGAGATAGAGCACCATTAGAGTTTTTGCATTCAGATTTGTGTGGTCCCATGAAGACCCCAACCCTAGGAGGAAATTTTTATTTTATGACACTCATAGATGACTATAGTAGAAAAATTTGGGTGTATCTTTTGAAGAACAAATTAGATGCATTTGAGAAGTTTAAAGAGTTTAAGGCCTTGGCTGAAAAGAAAAGTGGCCACTATATCAAAGTCCTCAGAACAGACAAAGGGGGAGAGTATATCTCTCAAGAGTTTATGAATTTTTGCAAGTCTCATGGTATTCAGAGACAACTCATAGCCTGGTATACTCCACAACAAAATGGAGTGGCTGAAAGAAATAATAGAACCATCATAGAGATGGCAACAAGCATGTTGAAGGCAAAAGGTTTGTCCAATGAGTATTGGGGTGATGTTGTAGCAACAATAGTCTACATTTTAAATAGGTGCCCCATAAAGGTCGTTTGTGATAGGATCCCACAAGAAGCATGGACAAAATGAAAATGGAGTGTTGAACATTTGAGAATATTTGGATGTGTGGCATATGCACTCATGCCAAAAGAGAAAAGGAAAAAAATTGATGACAAAGGAGAAAATGCATTTTCATAGGCTATAGTGAAGAGTCAAAAGCCTACAGATTGTACAATCCCATCACCAAGAAAGTGGTGATCAACAAGGACGTTGAATTCATTGAAAATGAGTCATGGGATGGAATAGTTGATAGCAACACAAGTATTTATGTTTCAATACCTCTTGAGGATGAAGAAGTAGCAGAAGGAAGATGCTCTAGAACTTTACAGCAAGGTAACAGTTCAAAAAATAGCAGCAGCAACTCCAAAAACTTTCAATAGGAAATTTGATCCAGAAACTTTCAGTAGGAAAGTTGCTTCGGAAACTTCCAACATGGAAGATGCTTTGAAAGTTTACAGCAGTAGTCTTCTTCATCAGTCTAGAAATCAAGCAGCTCCAAAAATTTTGATCCTACGCTTGCATCATTGATACCAAGGAAGACTAGAAGCATGAGGGAAATTTATGACAACACAAGGTGTGATGACTTTGATGAGAATCCAGATTTTGCTATGTTTTCTTATAGTGATCCAATGTATTTTGAAGAAGCTGTGAAGGACGAAAAATGGTTTAACACCATGGATGAAGAGATGGACGCTATAATAAGAAACAAAACATGGGAGCTCACTGATTTACCCAAAGGGAAATCATTCATTGGAGTTAAGTGGGTCTATAAGACCAAATGCATTACTGATGGTAAGGTTAAATGACATAAAGTAAGGCTTGTTGTTAAGGGATACAAACAACAGCCTGGAAGAGACTATGATGAAACATATGCACTAGTTGCAAGGTTGGAAATAGTGTGGGCATTCCTAGCAATTGCAACCCAACATGAATGGAAAGTATTACAAATGGACATGAAATCAGCCTTTTTTAATGGAGTGTTGAAAGAAGAGGTGTATGTGGAGCAGCCACCTAGCTATGAAGTTCCAGGGAAAGAAGACAAGCTCCACAGGCTCCAAAAAGCTCTTTACAGGTTGAAACAAGCACCACAGGCATGGCACAATAGAATTGATCTATACCTTCTGACCAATGGCTTTAGTAAAAGCGGTACTAAGCTCACACTATACGTCAAGGCAGCCAATGGTGAGATTCTTATTGTTGTTTTATATGTAGATGATTTAATTTTCACAAGAAATAGTAATCTTTTCATTGCTGATTTCAAAGAGGCAATGAAAAATGAGTTTGAAATGATAGACCTAGGTTTGCTAAAATATTTCCTAGGCATAGAGGTCCAACAAACAGATCATGGCATCTTTATTTCACAAACAAGTTATGCTAAAAAAATCTTGAAGAGATTTAGAATGTTGGACAACAAACCAGCACCAACCCCAATAGCTACAGGTCTAAAATTAAGCAAAGGGGATAGCAGCAGTGATGTTAACGCAACCCTCTATAAGAGCATGGTTGGAAGCCTCATGTATTTGATAGCAGCAAGACCTAATTTGATGTACGCAGTAAGTCTAATTTCTAGGTTCATTGATTAACCTAAGGACACACACTAGCAAGCAGGAAAAAGAATTCTAAGGTATCCCAATGGCACGAAAGGCTATGGCATTATGTACATCACCTCCAATGAGGTTTAGCTTGTTGGGTACATAGACAGTGATTGGGCAGGAAACGTAGATGACAGGAAGAGCACATCGAGAAATTTGTTCCACAAGGGTTCAGGAGCATTATCATGGGCATCAAAGAACTAGCCCATAGTTTCAATCTCCACAACCAAAGCGGAATACATAGAAAAAAATGCAGTAGCATGTTAGGCTATTTGGCTTAGAAGAATCCTTGCAGATTTGAATGAGCAACAAGAAGATGGTACAACCATATTTTGTGACAATGTGTCTTCTATTGCATTGATGAAAAACCTCATCTTTCATGGGTGAAGCAAGCATATTGAGATCCGATATCATTTCATAAGGGAGTTGGTGGAGCATGGACAACTTCAACTTCATTATTGCAGATCTGAGCAACAAGTTGTTGATATTTTTACAAAGGAATTGTCAAAAGAATTCTTTTAACGCCTAAGGAATAGGCTTGGTATGTAGGAATTCTCTGGAACTTTAGTTATGGAAAACACAAAAAAGCACAAATGCTCCAGAAGTTTGGTTCTGGAAAACTCATAAAAGCACAGATGCTCCAGAACTTTGGTTCTGGAAAACTCAGAAAAAAGTAGATGCTTCAGAACTTTAGAAGACAGTTCCAGAATGTAGAATAGATGCACACAGGTTTTCTCCGAAAACTTTTCACCGGTGCTCTTGAACTTTTGGTCCATTGCTCTGAAAGTTTTGCAGGGTGATAAAAGGTAAGGACCGATGCTCAGGAAAATTTCCTCCAAAAATTTTAAATGATGATGAAAAGCAGAATGACTTAAAATTAAGGGGCAGTGTTGGAATATCTAATTTAGAGCTACAACAAACAAGTGCATTTAATGCACCATCAGATGAAATCCAATTTTGATAGTTCCCCCCTTCTCGTGTCTGACAACCTTGCTGGCCAATTATTATTTCTGGAAATGAATTTAATTCAGGTAGTTGAATTTGAATTGGGCGCCACATTTTGGAATGATAACGAAGGAAAAAAGGAGAATAGAATGTTTTTTTGTAGATAGAGACAATAAGTTTTTGCAGTAGCAAACAAGGGAATGTTCAACAAACCACGCAACATAGAAAGTGAAAGTTCAGGAGAACATGTAGTAGCAAAGAACATTGACAATGCTCCAGTGCTCCAGAATATCTCCAACACGCAACAACACATAGAAGGAAGATGCGTTGGAAAAAGCACATTTTTTTGTATGAAGAATGTACAAAGCTTTTTCTCTGAGTTTTGTTAGTAATCTTTTTTATTGTAATCCTTTAGTGAATGAAATAAAAAATCAAATATATATTATTTCTATCTCCTTGTGTTTGTCTCTTTTGAGTTGTGCGTGCTTTCATTCTTTTCCCACTAGAGTTGGGTTTGTTTTTACCAACAAATATGGGGTCAGAAAGGTTCTTGCTATAAAAATCCTCATCATAGTGTAAATTTACTTCCAATACAAACTATGGTGGAAAAACACATTTTAATCTACCCATTTCAAATTTGGATAGGACAAACCATGATTTAACTTCTCACCTCATTGAATTCACAATTGCATGGCATCATCTCTCACCACACCCTGGATGTTAAACATAAATTAATTTTATGTAGGGAACTTGGACAAGGCATTTGAATCTTCATTTTTTAAGTGGTTTAGTATCCATTAAAGCAACATGGTTGAAGAAATCTAGCCCTTTAGCCATCTTGTTCTTACCTCATTTAGTTAAAAATAATTTTACTGAATAAGGATTATATGATATGTTCTTAGTTTATATTATGATATATATTATTCTAATATATAAATTTTTTTTTTCAAAGAGAAATATTCTTCTCTTCTTTTCTTATATAGCAGATTATACAAATAGAAGTGATCGTTCATCTAAATCAAAATTATCTTTTAGCTAAGCTATTATGTGAAAGGGAATCCCATCTATCAAAGTCATTCAAGGATTGAAACTCGAGAGGTTTGAACCTTGATGAATGATATTTTAATGAGATACCATCATCCTCACCAATTTTTCTCAAATCTTAAAACCTATCTAAGAAATATTAATTTAATCTTTGGATTATATAAACCATCCTTAACTACATTTGAAAACAAGAACATCAATTATAACCAATGTTTGTCTTTCATTTCAATATTGATTTGATTTAATATTCACATTATATAATCCATTCTTTAACTACTCAATTTTTTTTCTTTCATTAAAATATTTTGTTTGTTTAAAATTATTTTCATTATATATTATCCCTAGGATTTTAGAGTTGATATGTAGTGAAAAATAACCAATACATGCAATATGAAACGGTAACATTTTCAATGATATAGATGGACTAAAAGCACTGTAAAATGTGTGTCCACCATTCTACGTAATGAAGCCCATTTCCAGGATATCATAAGTTGATTTCCCTCAACGATAGATGTTATAAGTTGTTAATGTTTGTGTAGTCTTGCTCAAAACATAATAACAAAAGTGAAGAGAAGAGGAGTATCCCTTTCTCATTTCCCTAGCTAGCAATATAATAACGCGTTAATGTGCTTAGAACAAAAACAGTGGGCCTATCAATGTGTTAAAATTCTTTCAAAACAATTGTTAGTTCATTTTACTTCACTTGTCTCTCATAATGGTGGTATTTTTGAACTATATTTCTATTTGATCCAAAAAAGATAATACTTCAACCTTACAGTATAAGTACCATACAAATGAAGGAAAACAATTTGACTTACATTACATTTCCATTCACACTTTAGGATCTAACAATGATATTTAAATACATAGAACATTACATGCTATAACTTTGGATATCTATATATCATGTTGAAACTAGCATCCATTCATGATGTATGGCTTACAAAGTAAGGTAATACAAGATAACATCTTCTAATTAATCAATAGAAAACCAATATACATAACAGCTAATAGTCTTAATATAAACATTCAATGTTCAACCCCTAGGCTATGGCCTTGTGGATGGTTTGTGATGGGTGTTCCTCCACTAACATCATCTTTGCTTGTCATATAAACACCATATTTCCTCTCAAATTTTACACCGTTGAGGCTTTCATCTACTGCCAAATAGCCTACTCTCTCTTTCTGATTAACATTAAAAAATGTCTATTGGATGGTGACAACAAAGGGTTTTTTAAGGAAAACAAATTTCATTTTAAGGTCCTAAGACAAAATTCAAATGCTTTAGTGTTGAGGGTTTAGATTTTACAGTTCAGGGTTTAGGGTTTAGCAAACTTAGGGTGAAGTTTGGGTGGCCCTTGGAATAATTTAGACTTGCAAGTTAGTGCCAATTCGAATCGATTGTGCGTGCTTGGATTTACGAATTTGCTAACTAAATTTGCAAACAAACATTGATAAACTTTATGAATTTTAACTATTCTTTAACATATTGTTTTCTAATCTAATAATAATTTAACATTGAAACTAAAGTTTAACATATCGTTTTCTCCATAAAATGCAAATAAAATTTAAAACATTTAAGCAATGCAAATGAATTTTTTTGTGCTCGAAATTACCTAGTTTTCAAAATCAAAATGATTTGTTCAATTTCAATTTAGGATTTAATTTTTTTTTTGTTCCAATTCAACTTAGGGTTCTAAATTTCTAAGCAATTAGGGTTTTGAATGCAATTTTTTCGTTTTAGTTCAAACTAGGGTTTTCAAATTCTTTTTTTTTGTTTGATTTGAATTCAAGGTTTCAAAAGGCTTGATTAGGGTTTCTAAATGCAATTTTTTTATTTCATTTCAATTTCTAGGGTTTTGAAATGTATTTTTTTGTTTCGTTTCAATTAGGGTTTTCAAATTCAATTTTTTTTGGTTTAATCGAACAATTTAGGTTTCAAAAGCTAAATTTTGTTTGTAAAACACAATTCAAGGTTCATTTTTTCATTTATATTAAAAAATCTTTAGGTTTCATTGCATTTTTTGATCTATTTCTTCAATTACTCATTTCTACTATAACAGGAAAAAAAATGCTCAAAACCTAAAATAAATTAAAAAAAATGCTAAATTCACTTATTTTATTCATAATTTCAATAAGAAATGGAAAAATTAAAAAAATAGGGGCATGGGAAAGTACCTAGAGCTATTTGTGGAGGTCACTGTCACCTGTACTTAGGATCCTTTCCACTGCAAAATGAACTTTATTCATTTTTAAAAAAATAAATAGCATTAGAAAATGGGATCCCAATTTCTACAAAACAAGATCCCGATTTTTATAAATCGGGATCCCATTTCGTAGTAATTAGGATCTCGTTCCTTCTTCATTGGTTTGGGATCCTTTAGGAAACGAGATCCGAATTTTTAGAAAATGGGATCCTATTTTGTATTTAGGCTCAAGATCTCGAAGATAAACGAGATCCCATTTTTGGGTATGTGCAGGATCATGATGGGCCAAAAAGTGGTGATATGATGGGTATGTGTAGGGTATGTGGTTGATGACCTTTTTTTTACCCAAAATTGATGAAATAAAAAGGGTTTTTAAAGGATATTTTCAGCTTTCCACCAATATAAATTATGCTTTACTTTGAATTTAATAAATAATTATTATTCATTTCTATTTGAATTATGACTAAAGTCCAGATTGATAGGTTGATTGAAAAACATCCATAGCTTTCAAACAGTATCACATTTTTTTAATACAAAACATGCGTCACATATTATAGGATTAAAAGAAAAAAAATGAATTTCATGAAGTTTTGACCAAGTTAAGGTGGTTAGACATACAAGTTTTTATAGTTTTTAAAAGTTGTAATAAAAATTCATAATTAATTATTTACATTGAAAAAAATCACAAAAAAATATGCATCACATCAGGACATGAGTCCTCTACTTATATCTAATTTTTTTTAAAAAAAAATTATCATTTTTTATGGTTAGGGTGGTCAAATAGACATCTGCTTCTTATTTTTTCCCTGAAATTTAACTACTACTACATTGAAATTTCAAATTTTCACCAAATAGAACTTTTTTTTAAAAATAAACCTAGTAGTTTAGAAACTACATTCAATTTGCTACATATTTTATTCTTATATATTTTTGAAATAATATAGATAACTTATTCAAAATTTTACATCAAGTTTCCTAACTCTGATTTTTCTATTTTTTTTGCCACTTAAAGGCCTATTTTTTCCATGATGATCCTGCACATACACTTTTACAATTCTGATTTCAATTTTTTGGCTAAGGAAAAAACTTCCATGTTTCGTGGACTCAACTTTTTGCAATTACCCTTAGGCCTGGCTCTCCACCAGGCTCAAAATTCAAAAGCTTATCACCCAAGTCCTCCACCACCCTCTCAATTTCTAAAAGTGGTTCAAAGGAATTTGTTAGGTGCACCTCATCACTATTATAGTCAATGGAAAAGGGATGGAAAATAGAAGGGGTGCTAACATCCCAAAGCAAAGACAATAATGATCCTTCACAATTTTTGGCCTCTACAACCACTTCGGTACCAAATGGGATATGAGGGTTTTTAGGAGAATCCAATTTTTGGTTAAAAAAAGAAGTAACCTCATTGTTGATTATGGGAGAATGCCAATCTAGGTTATTCATATGAGAGGTAGGTTAAGAATGGAATTAGGGTTAGGCTTAGGAATGGGCTTATTTTGAAACTTTGGAATTAGAGGGAAATTTTTCCAAGTATGGCCCTCCTTCCTACAAAGATAACACACATTAATACCACCCAAAACTTCAATTTGACATAGTCTGAGAGTTTAATTCTAGGGTTGAGAAAATATAGCATGTAGACATGCAGCTGCTAGAGGGTTTCTCTAGTTTTATCTACCCTGAAGACTTTCCAAAACGAAGCCAACAAGAGAGATAATTCGCTAGTATTCCAATGGAAGATTCTTAACAATAACCCACCTAAGGAAGGAGAGGGCCAGGATCTCCTCAATAATGTTTGTCGATGACAAGGCGAGAGCCAAAAATTCACACCCTCCAAAATTTTAGAAGGGTTTGGATAGCACTTTCTCCTACATTTTTGGGTTCTTCTAAAAAATGGTAAATAACCCCTTTTGGAGCATTCTTCAAAAACTAACATGAATCCCAAACTTACCGACCCAAACATTAGTAAACCAAGTATCAATAAATTTTATTGCAAGGGTTTTTTTTATGTCAACAAAATCCAAAGAGATAGTTACCTCTTTAATATACTTCTTTCACTTGAAACCAAATTTTTCAGATCACCATTTGGTGTTAATTTACAATTCACAGAAGATAGAGGGTAATCACCTTGCTTTGACTCATTTCTACTAGAAATCCAACCACAACTAGTTTGGGATGAGAATTTTGCACCTACGAGGAGAGACAATCTACCACCAGAAACCACGTCCTTGAAAGATTTTGGAGCATTAGATTGGGAACTAAAAGGGTTAACACCATTTAAGTTGGGGTCAGAGGGGGTGGGTCTGTACCTCCCTCCATTAACATGCACGAGGTCTATGGAAATTAAGCCATCAATGCCAAGGTAAGAAATTAAGGATGGGAGAACCATAACAAAGAATACAACAAATAGCATGAAGATAATCTTTTCATAATGAATATCAAGTAGAAGGCAACAAATGCACATAAAATTCAAGCATGAGAGGGTACTTATGGATGGCACAAACCTGGGTGGGGGAGGGCACGACCTCCCCCGCTTGGTAGCTTCCTGGAAGCCCGCGCTTGGCATGAAACCCTAGAATTGTAGATTGATTCCTACCACCACCTCTTTCCCATTTGAAAAACCATCCCTCGATATTAGAAGTCAATGCATCATATATTCATGTGATTTTATTCATGTTTCATGTTCATGTGTTTAACACTTGCAAGAATTTAAATCAAGTATGAATTTCTCCTTCAAGGTGGAGTACAATAAATTCAATCCCTCAAGGAATGCAAATATGATTGGTCAATTGAAAAAATTGTTAATTTATCATTGTTTATCATTTATCCTTTAGCCAACCTAGGGTAAGTTATCTTTTTACATTATCATAGCTATTATAGAGGTAGAAATACCAAAACAAGGTTTAAATTATGCAAGCCTCTATACAACATAAACCTTCCCCTATTTCACTTGTGTAGGTTATAGATCTAAGGTAAATTGAAGAGGGTTGAAGATCTAATTTCTATCCTAAGAACTCAATCCCTACAAGTCAAAAAATCAAGGAAAGTGGATTTTTATCAGTGGCACATGAAGTTCCAATACTAAGTTTAGGACAAAAGATCCCACAAACTAAAAGCAACATGAAATTGAATTCTAGTTTTGAGTAATTTTTTCCCAGTCTGGGGTGCATATTTCCCCTATCCAACTATTTGAAGCCTAAATTTATATGTCAGGTTCTTCCATGTCTAGCCTTTATTCTTCTAAATTTTTCTTTTTTTATCAAATAGTTTTTAGAAATAATATCAGTTTGTTGTATTTTCATATTTGACCTAGGAATATCTTGCATCATCAAATTAATCAATTACACAACATCAAATCACAAAAAATAAGGTGATTAAAAACTTGATCCATGAATTTGGATATTTCATTGAGGTTAGTAGCCAATTGGATTTTACATCACTTTTATTCCCCCCATTGTTATATTGGAAAAAGTGTGATGTACGTTGTAGATCCCATTTTCCCAATATCTCACATTCATTTGCACACACTTTCTATTGATACATACACAAAATTATGCTAATTCCTCATAATTCTTTTTTTTTTTCTATTATTGTCTCTACAAAAGTTATCTTCTACTTTCAAATTCACCTTCCAACATTTAGTTCACTTTCAATAATATTAATTTCTTTAGCTGGTTTCAAATGGAAAGAGGGGTGAATATACCAAAATTATTTTTTATGGGATTTTTTTATCTAATAGGCTTATGAGAACACTAAATTTCAACATCCCCCCCTGATCATAAGCCTCTTTCATTCTCACACTGTATTTATGTCAAATCTAGATCTCTTTAGAGCATATTTTACATGCCTTCTTAAGAAAATTTTGATGGCTCAAAAAGAGGTTGTTGTTGTATCCATGATGCCCAAACTACTTCTTATGTGCTAAAAAATATCTCTATTACTACTTGGACCTATTATAGTTTTCTTTAAATTCTCCATTTTCAATCAACTCCCTTATAAAATGATACATGAAATCAATTTGCTTTCTCGATCCTTTGATGAATAAATTCTTTATCAAAGTTATTAATGATACATTGTCCCAAAATATATTTGTATCATCTTCTTGTTTTTCTTTCAAGTCTATTAGGATTCTCCATAGCCAAATATCTTGACATGTTGCATTTGCTACAATTATCTTAATTTGTGAAAAGAGAAACAATGGATTTTTTCTTAGAAATCCATGAAATGACTCCAAAAGCCAATAAAAATACATATCATAATGTTCTCTTTTTATTATTCATACTTGTTTCCCAATCACTATAATTATATCCAAGAAGCCGGTACTTTTATACTCCCCGAAAAGGAAAAATTGTTAGGCATTTTCACAACAAAGAGTACCTAGATTTTGATAAAGGAAAAAATGGGTTTTACAGAGACCCAAAACCATAGAGTTTACAAACTAGAGAGAAATAAGCCATTAGAGTACCCAAAGAAAGGAAGGCTGCTAAACAAAAAAAAGCAAAAAAGGACAGCAGCCACTAACTAAGAACCAGCAAAAAACCATCATGAAGCTAGCACCAAGCACAACCAAAGCTAACCTAAGGACTTTAAAATCTCAACAACCTCAATTTCAAGGTTTTACATTTCCTGGGTGGGTATGTGCAGGATCATCATGGAAAAAATAGGCCCTTAAGTGGCAAAAAAATTAGAAAAATCAAAGTTAGGCAACTTGACGTAAAAAATTGAATAAGTTATCTATATTATTTCAAAAATATGAAAGAATAGAATCTGCAGCAAATTGAATGTAGTTTCTAAAATACTAGGTTTGTTTAAAAAAAAAAAATCTATTTGGAAAAAATTTGAAACTTCAATGGAGTAGTACTTAAATTTTAGGGAAAAAATAAGAAGTAGGTGTGTGTCTAACCACCATAACCACAATATAATGATAATATTATTTTATAATATTTTAGATATAAGTAGAGGACTCATGTCCCAATGTGATGCATATTTTTTTGTAATTTTTTTCCAAGTAAATAATTAATTATGAATTTTTTATTACAACTTTTAGAAAATTTAAAAACTCATATGTCTGACCACCTCATATTGGTCAAATCTTCATGAAATTCATTTTTTCTTTTTTTAATCCTATAGTATGTGAAGCATAGAATGCAATGCATGTTTTTTATTCAAAAAATACGATACCGTTTGAAAGCTATAGATGTTTTTCAATCAGTCTATCAATCAGGACTTTAGTCATAATTTGAATAGAAAATGAATAATAATTACTTATTAAATTCAAAGTAAAGCATAATTTATATTGGTGGAAAGCTGAGAATATCTTTTAAAAACCCTTTTTGTTTCATCAATTTTGGGTAAAAGTTGTCAGCCACATACCCATCATATTGCCACCTTTTGGCAAATCATGACCCTGCACATACCTGGGTCACCTTTTTCAAATCTTGGATCTCGAAAGGTGAAGAATCCATTTTTCTCTTCAGGTTGGCTCTAGTCCTCTTCAAGGGGCTAGAATCCTCTTTCTTTCTTTTATCCTTGTCAGCTTCCAAGTCCACAAACAATGACCCCTGATGGGTATTTTCCATTTTCTCCACAATTGTGCTCCAAATAGTAGCATTTTGTTTCACAACTCTGTGGCCATGCTCCATGATTATTTTCATAGTTTCCATGATTTTTCCAATTTACCCTTCCAGATGCTTGACCTTATTCTTGTTTTCCTTCTTCATCTTGTCTGTGCGCTCAACAATTCTTTGAAGACACTCAGCCATCAACCTCTTCTCTTCCATAGTCCATAAAACCCCATCAGTATTTTGGGATAGCCCTTTAGCTTCCATCTGATCCAACTTGATAGTAGCAGCCCTATTTTCTAACTTGAGGTCCTTAATCTCATGAAAAACCCACTTCATGATCCTGAAGTATTCAACAACCCCATTTTTGGAAATTTCCATAATATCATCAAGAAATTTGCACTCGTGCTTGAAGTAGTGGTCATCAAGATTGAGATCTCTAGGGAATTCGGGTCTATTCTCTCTTTTTTATGGTAGGGTAAGAGGTATAAGAATCCTTAGTGACTTTAGGGGCAACAAAATTATCCTCCAAAGAATCCTCAGAATAAGAAACTAACATTTTCACAGGGGGATTCTTGTTCTTGATTTTTGCCTCTTGAGAAGTGCCAATGGGGGTTTTTGTAGAGCATTCTTTTTTGTTCAAGGGTTTTCTTATTTTTCTTTCTGGGGGAGGGAGTATCTCCCTCTTCCCATTCATTCTTTGAATCATCTTTGTCCTCATATGTACTAATATTAGTATCATATCCTTCCGAGGCTGAAGTCGTTAAAGGGTTGGACAAGGCCGACATATTTTTAAAATGCTCATGAATAAGCCAAATAAGGCCAGTATGCATGACCGGATTCTTCCTAGTACTTTTTCTATGTTCCTTAATACTATTATTTAAGGAGAAAAACAAGTAGTGAAGAAAGGAAACCCTTACCTTATGTCGAAAGTGATTGAGGAGGGAAAAATGGTGACCATAGACTTTAATAAATCTATTGTCCAATGTAATGTACTCCATAAGAATTTTGAGCACCTCCCTCCATATCTTCTTGACCGTCCCAACATCAAAATAACTATTAGAAATTTTAACCATCTCCTTCCTTTCCTTATTAGTTCTGAGAAAATTGATAACAACTTCATTTCAAAACTTTCTATCATGAAAGAACTTAACCGCCTTAGTCGAGAGACCAGTGATTTCCCCAATGAGGTTCTCATCCACCTTAACCTTCCTCCCAAAGATGATAATTTCACCTTTCTTCCAGTGTTTAGCAAAATACTCCATTACTTTTAGGTCAGGACTATGGAGCTTTTCAATGAAAGGTTGTAGTCCACCCCGCTTAATTTGCCTCCAAACATTTGTATTTTTCTTGTGTTTCTCACAACTAGTCGGCTCCACCCTCTTTTTGCTTGCCCCCATTGTTGCATTAACCTTGCTCCTATTGCTTGCAGGGAAGATGAATGGAACAAAGAGCCCATAGCAAAACCAAATCACCCACAATACGTGCCACCTCTTACAACATGTAGAGATAATTATGGCGCCACCATTGTATTGAATGATGTCACAATACCTATCTTTATTCTCCTTAATCATCATTATATGTGGTAGCTTTTCCATGAGTGATATCATAATCTATTAAGGCTCTGACATCAACTCCCAGATCATTATAATTTTTCCATGATTGTTTCCCATTTCATTTGACCCCCTCATTAGCAAAATAGTAGACCACACAGTTTGCTTCCCTAAAGACATGAGATATTCTAACCTTATCAAAGTTGGATAACATAGACAAAGCTTCTTCTATCCAAAATTTAATTGTCCTTGAGGGAGGGGACTTGCCAAGGAGACACTCAATAGTGTTTTTAGAATCACCCTCAATCCAAATATTTTTGAAGTTCATTATATTAGCAAGGTCAATTACCTGGAAAGCTCCAATGGCTTTAGCTAAGTGATTAGATTGTGTGCCCAAGGAGATAGCCACCGCCACAACAAACTTTCCATTATAATCTCTTATCACTCCCCCACTCCCTGCCAACCCCAGATTTCCCTTGGCCGCCCTATCAAAATTAGCTTTTATCCAGCCCCTAGGAGGGTGACTCCAATTAATACCTTCACAGTTCTTTTTAGCTAGTCTTGAAGCCTTAGAAACATCACTTTTGATATTCCAATCTTTTGCCATCTTGAGGTCATAGTTAGAACACACCATAGCCTCCATCATATTCTCATGATAAGGGATATTATTGATGTTTTCTACAATTATCCTAGATGTTATCTCATACACAATATTCTCTAGAGCTTCCTTGTCCCTAAAGATTCTATTATTTCGCTCCTTCCACACACCCTAGGCTATATAAGGGAAAGTAAAATACCATAATCTACGGATAGTAGGATTCAACAAGGGAGCATTCAAATGAACAAAATGGTCTTCAATAGTTCCAGGAAACACCCATTATAGGTTATAGAGAGAGAGAAATCTTTCCAAAATAGAAGTCACATATGGACAGTGAAGAAACAAATGGTTAATAGGTTTTGTTTCTTCCTTACACAAGTAACATCGATTCAGGATTTGGATGCCACGCTTACAGAGATTATCCACTGTGAGCACTTTATTCTGAAGAAGAATCCAAAAGAATATGTTAACCTTAGGATTCAAGTGTTTAATCCAAGCTTTAGCCCAAAAGGGAGGGGGGGAGGAAAAAGGGACAAAAAAGAGACAACTGAAGAGACCGAGTAGCTACCTAAAGGGTTAGCAATCCAAACTAAAATGTCATCCTGCTGGCTCGACCCCATTCTCAGAGCCATCAAAGAGGATTGAATCAGCGCAAGGTCCAAATTGATTTAGCAAAAATTCACCCATACCCCATATCTCCAGTAGTCATTGATATGAATCCCATAAGTTTCCTTACAGGTATCAGCCCACCCATTGAAACTTTCATATGAAATTAAGGGCTCCTTTATTAACCATCTATCTTAGCAAAGAGTACCTAATTTTTATTCTAAGATTTATATAAATTTTTGTTAAGTAAAACGGTTCTTAAAATACTAGAGAGCACTTATGCGGTTCAAAAATTTACAAAAACCTTTGTCCTTTTACATGTTCCCTAGTGATAACACAGCGAGCTCGAACATGCAAGGGAATTATAAAACAACAAGTAGTTCAGAAAATAGATAATAAAACCATTTTTCAATAGTGTATTAGAATTCTAAAAGATGAACGTGCCATGTACATGTTATCGAGAACCTAAACTAAAAAAATTAATGTCTTGCTACAGACTATTGTGAGGCCCTTATACATTTCAAGGTTGCCAATACTTATAAATTATATTTGACAAGTTGTAAATTCATGCCAGTAAATAAATAATTTAACAGATTCCAACCTTTGAATTTCATGTTGTTGACCATCTCAGTTGTGCCTGTCAGAGAATCTAACTTGCTCAAGAGTAAGATAGTAACAATATCATTCAAACTTCCCATTAGTAGAGAATTTTGATAGGGAATCTAAACCAAAGAAGTCTATATATACCATGTTGGGGTATACAACAATGCAATGACCACTGTTCTATGACGTCCTTAAGCTTTTTGTGTCTCCCAAGTGTTTCCCACTTAGCATTTCTAATATACCCGACTTCAGTAGCTTCTGTTCAGTACAAAATGAAAACTAGTATTGCTTTCATTCTTTCCGTGTCTTTGTTTGCTTGGGCTATTTTTCTTTCCAAATCTTGGCCAATGAAGCTACCAAATACAGTTGTCGTGACTTCTAGAGTTTCTCCTACCCCCATCTTCTAGAGAAGTATAACACCAAATATCACATCACAGGCGAACAATATACACACACATGAAAACATAAAAATGCAAGTAATGCAAATGCAAGTCAACCATCAATCACATTATTAACTTCTCAATCTCAAGAAGGATAAGCAAAAGGTAAATAAACACAGTTAAGAGACAAGAACAAATTCACTAGTAGGACAAAGCTAATCAACTTCTTGCCACCTCCTAGTGCAAGGCAAGAATGAGCTGATATAGGTGATGGGAAGGATCATGCAATAGGGAGAATGGAAGATTCTACAACTATGGCATGATGAGGAGATTTGTTTTATGGAATTATAGGATAACAATTGGTATTAGTGAAGTGATACTTGTTTAATATGTCCTTCAATTTTTGACATTCATTAGTGCAATGTCCAAGAACACAATGGTATTTACAATATGGTACATTAGAATCTTTAGGACAAATGACCAATTGTGCCATAGAAAAAAGGACCCTTTTCTTGACATGAGATTAATTCATGATAAAATGGACTTAATGAGGTCTTAATTTAGTTTTTTGAGGTATTTTATCCATCCATACTAGGTCTTGGACCCTTGAAAATTGAATAACATGCTTTTAATGACGTCTTATAAATGTGTTGTAAAGTCTTGTAAAGGAATTTCACACTTTTCTAGACTTAATTAACCTATTCTTCCCTAATCCAACATTATAAAATGTATTTAATAACATTATTACATCAATCTAGAAGGTTCTTAATGTAAACTTAATGATAAACTAGTGTTGTAAAATGTTTTGCACATTCACATTGGTTTTTGTGCCTTTCTAGGATATGTGGACCTCATTTTAGTGTTGTAAAGTGTACTTAATCACACTTTCACATTGATTTATGTACCCTAATCCCTATTTAACATTTACATCATCACTAATAGTCCTATATTAACCCATATTGTGCATCTCGAGGCTTGAATTGATTAAATACCTGATAAAGTTGCAATTTAAACCTTATTTCCTTATTCCTTGGCTTCTTAGCTATCAGAATGGCCCTTGTGGGACCCATTCAACATGCATGGTGAATCAATCCCCTCCAGGTGGGACCCATTCACCATGTGTGGTGAATGAGTCCTATCTGGCCCCATTTTGACCTTTGAGCAGGAAAAAGTGAAATTTAAAGTTTATTTTCATTACATGTCAGCCTATGATGAGGTATTATCGGGTACTAAGGAACAATTTTCTGTAAACAAGTTTTTTTATCCTCATTTTATAGCTAACAACTCATTTTTACATCTCTCATCATTAATTCATCATCTATCTTCTCATCCAAGTCAAGCAAGCTAGGGTTTCTTCATTACAAGTCATCAAGTTAGCTTTCCAAAGCATTCAAGGGTTTAATCTTCATGTATTGCTATAGAGTTTCAAGATCAATCATCATTTCAAGGTAATATACTCCATTATTTTATGTCTTATTACTTTCTTTCATCATTTTGGTTTAATTACCTAAAAGGGGTTTGACCAAGGAAAACCCCCATGCCCTAACAATCAACATTTCTTCTTCTCTTCTTGTGTGTTTGCAAATTTAGGACTCTTGGAAGCTTGGAAATAATTGAATATCAAGTTGAAATGTTATTCAAGTCTTCTCCTCTTTTTTCAAGTCTAAATATCAACAAAAATCCACTTACAGTTTCAAAAATTAGAGTTTCAAAAGCAGACACCTCTAGGGCATCAAAGTGCAGATCAGAAGCTTCAGAATCCACCTTTGAAAATCCAAAAATTCAAAAGTGGACTCATTCACCATGAGTGGTGAATGAGTCCCACCATAGGGTCAATTTTGAGTTTTCTGCATTTCTGAGTAACGTTTTGTCAGAAACGGATTCTGACACAGTTTACCAGAATTGGGATTGATTCACCCAGAATGGTGAATAAGTCCCCCCAAGCCTGAAAAATAGCTTCAACAGCATTTCAAAAGTAATTTATAGTCCTCATTAACCTTCCAAGTGCACAATTCTAGTCTGATTCATTTCAGTTGCATCTTTCTATTCATTTGTAGGTGATATTGCAATACATAATGTGTTTTCAAACAAGTCATAATTCTTAGATTTTGCATTTATTTTTTATCAATTTAATAGCTTAGGAACATTTAGATCATCTCATTTAGTTCAAATAACATCATACACATCCTAATTTGAATGAACCATTAGCATTTTGCTCCTATCGCTCTCCTTTTAGGTGAAAAACCCTAGAAGAGTAAGAGTTGTCCATAGGAGCCAAAAATCTATGGTTCATTTTGTTGAACCTCATTTTTAGAATACTTTCTTGTCTGATTTGGATTCCTTTTTCATACATCTAGCTTGCATTGATCTTGCATTAGAACTTGCATGAATTTAATTGCATGATAGATTTTAAATTTTGCATTCATAGATAAGTGCATTTAGGTTGCATTTTTGGCATCTAAATTCATATAAATTTTCTGAAATTCTGTATTTTTCATTATGTCTACATCATAGCACTCAGAAACCATAAAAAATCCTCAAAATTTTCTAATTTTTTTTAAAAGTACAAACTGGGACTCATTCGCCACCTTGGGCGAATCAGTCCCTTATGACCCCTAAAACAACATTTTACAGAACTTAGAAAATTTTTTTTAGGCTTCTACTAGGTGTCTTAACTTATATATATCAGTTAGTTGCATTTTTGTAGCATGCATTTCATAAAATCTAGCCTTAATTAGCTCATTTCATGCATGGTTTCCATTTCAAGTTTGCATTCTCATCGTGTTACATCTCATAATCAATAAATTATCATTTTTGAAATCTAAAACATTATTCTTCATTTGTATCTTTGCTTTAGCATTATTACATTTCAAGACTGTTGATTAATCATTCCATCATTTTTTCATTACAACATTCTATAGTTCTCATCTTGCATGTTCTCTTTGTAGATATTATTGCATGTTGTAAGCAATTTTTGCTAGAAGCATATGAATATGAAGTCCTTTCCCCTCTCTTTTTTTTCTTCATAGATCCCTCTCATAGTTCCCCTATTGTGGATGAGGTTCATTTAGTGAAAAAAACCTTGGATAATCATAACAGTTACATTTGTTCTTCTCCTATTATCTCTCACTCTTGTGAAGTAGGTATTTTAGTGCTAGAAGAGCCAATTGATGAGAGTTGTGACAATCTAAGTTGTTTCTCTCCTCTTACCTCTCCTATTAGACATAACATTACTAAAGAAGAAGAAATCACACTAATTAATCATGATGATCACACAATACAAAATGATGATGAGACCATAGATTCATCTCCCAACTTCTCCTCTACTTGTGAGAATGTTTGTGAGGAGGATATCTTGCCATTAGATGATCAAATATTTAAGACCTATGACAATCCTCTTTATTTTTATTCCCCTATTTTGGAAGACAATATTAGAAAAAGGGAGGAAATCAAAGATAATCATGAGAATCTTCTTGCTCCCTTTCCTAGTGTTTCCCCCATCCAAGAACACATACTTAATCAAGCGGATCCAATAATAGAAAAATAAGAATGCGATGCTTTTTCTTCTCTTGATGCCTCTCCCACTTGTGATGAAGCTACTTTTCACATTCCAACCTTAGATGAACATATTACAAGATCTCCTTGTAGGGTAGATCATATGGAACAAGATAATGAGACATTAAAAACACTAAATGTGTGCATAAAGTCTTCCCCTAATCTTCCCATTATCCATAATCAAACACATTCAATCATCTATAACTCCCTTGGTTGTGACGAAGTTATTTTG
Organism: Sequoia sempervirens; assembly: GCA_007258455.2. NCBI lineage: Eukaryota > Viridiplantae > Streptophyta > Pinopsida > Cupressales > Cupressaceae > Sequoia > Sequoia sempervirens. Next base: position 53,624 of record VDFB02388106.1, on the reverse strand, counting down.
GATGAACCAAACCTTAATTGTCATGAACATAAGGTTTTTTGTTCTCCTATGAACTCTCTTTCTAGGGAGGATTTATGACCCAAGACCAAGATAACATGCCCTTCAAAGGCAATGAAGACTCTCACTTTCTATGGGATGTTAACAGTATTCAACCTCAACTCATCCTTTATCCCCCTTCACATAAACCTCCACCTCAAAACCAACCCACATTTAATCTATACCTACCTTCACACAAAAAAAATAAAAATAAACCTCAACTCATTCTTTATCCACCTTCGAATCCGCTTCATCCTTCTAATAAACCTCAAACCAATGTATCGCAACAACCTAGTAATGATATTGTTGCTCATACATCTAATACCCGAAATAACCCACAATTTCCGCAGCCAATCTCACCCTCCTTACCTTTACCCAGTCCTCCTAGTGCTCCTCATTACACAAAGGAGTATGATCTTTTTGAACAATTAATGAATACTCCTACAAAGATTTCCCTTTGGGATTTACTTTGAAAATCACTAAATTACAACAACATTCTTCAAATAGCCTTAAAACAAATTGAATCTCTTCATGATACAACTCTGAATGATTTAGCAGCTCTCATCCACATAAAAAAATCTTGACATTATCTTCCATCAACATGAGCTCCCTCCTTTGGAGTTACATAATAAACATGATGCCTTTATGATAATTGCTCAATTCAATTGCACAGGTATCAAATGCACTCTCATCGATAATGGTTTTTCCCTTAATGTGTGTAGTGTGAGTCTCTTTGATCAATTAGTCTTTGATAGGTCACAAATAAAACTTAATTATGTATCTATTCAAGGATTTGATAATACAACAAAGCATTCACTCAGTGTAATCACTTTGCCTATTACAGTTGGGGTGGTTACTATGCAAACTCCTATTCATATCATGCCTTATGATCTTTCATACAATCTTCTTTTAGGTTGACCATGAATTCATGAGATGAATGCAATGCCTTCAACCCTTCACCATATCATGAAATATGTCTATAACAATCGCATCTATCAAATTGAAATAGACCCCAAGCTTTAAAGTTGCTTGCACCTTGAAAAAGGACCTACAAGTCCTTTGAAAACATTGATTCCCACGTCCAACATAGAAATTGAATACAACAATGAGAAATGGCCATCTAAATTATTTGGTGATGATTGGGGAACCTTATAATTCAAACCCTCATTTATGGTCGGGTACATACGAAAAAGAAAGATGAGAAACAATCACAACCAACCATCATGTCAATGCAACATTCAAACAACCTTTCGATAGCATCCACCTCAACCACTTTAGAAAAAAACACAAACACCACCACAACCCTTGATGAACATAATAACGAACAACCTCTTGATTATAAAGTAATGAAACAACTTTATGGAAAAGGGTATGGCCTCATGAAATAACTTGGATATAGTGGAAAAGGATGTGGTTCTCCAGAACAAGGTATCCACAACCCTATAGATCCTAATGCACAACAAACAACTCATGGTCTTGGTTATTGTCATTTGATCAAGATCAACAAGCCTTTTCTCAACATCAATACTATCACACAAGACTCTTCCAAGAATCTTCTTTATTCACATAAATAATGTTAGTTTCTTCTCCTTTCCATGCCATAGTTGTAGGATCATAGCATACTCACTATTCCATGTTTTACATCCATTTCAAGGAGCAGCATACCATCATCCACTTTAGGCTCACCATTGTCCTACACTAAGTAGGGGGCAAAGAGTTAGACATCCTTATCCCTTATATATCACTTATCATTTTCTCTTTCAACTACTCATTAACTTTTCATGAACATATAAGAGAAGGCTTGAGATGTGAATGACATGTCTTAAGATTGACTCGCATGTGACATACTCCCTTTCTTTGTTTTTCATTTTCCTTGACATGACGTAGCCTAACTTCGAAATATATGACTTAGCATAGAGCTTTCTGAGTTGGCTCTCATGTCTTGTTTTTACTTTTTCTTTTCTTCTCTACTTTAAAGTAATTGCTCATAGAACAATGTGTAGCAATTCATTTAAAGTGGATGGCATATATTACCATTAATTCATTTGCATTATTGGTTCCTAATGTAGCCTTGTCGTTTATGTAATGTGTTGGTCACTTTTTGGATGACATTGGGTGTGATGTCCTTCATAAGTGTGATCTTTCTAAGCATATTGCATTCCTCTTGGTGGCCTGATGTGATGCACTCCTTCCCCTAAGTTGTGAATATACTATTCTTTGATTTGTCCTCTCTTGGAGACATTAGAAATAATGTTCCCTAAGTGACTGACCTTGCATGAACTGAACAAGATTCCTTTGAACTTCTTTTACATTTTACATTTTTTTGTCTTACATTTTTCCATTTTTCCACCTTGCATAATGCAACTTGCATGACTGTGGTACCTTTGTCTTTTTGTTCATTAGCATTTTTATTTGTGGTTCCTTGTTAAAGTTATCAGTAGGTATAAATTTATCATGGTTGAGTGAGAAGCCCACCTAGCGGCATGAATTTTCCCCATAGCCACTTTTGTGTTTGTGAGTGCATACCAACTAGCATGTGTATCTCACCTTTTTAGGCCTTCTCACCCCACATACAACTAGTTCTATGGCCCCAAAGTGAGTACATCTTTTTCATCCAATTTTTCTTCTCTTCTTCTTGTCATTGCATTATTTTGCATCTTGATGGTTTGACTAAGGATCTTGGATTCTATGGGCTTGTGTAAGCTCCATGATCTTTATTGTTCTTTGTCATTTGAATTTGTGCATGTGGATCTCTCTTGAATGTTTACTTTAGTGTGAGTTTGAAGCAAGTTCATCTTCTCACTAAAGTGGGGGATAAATGTGTCATAGAAAAAAGGACCCTTTGCTTGACATGGGATTAATTCATGATAAAATGGACTTAATGAGGTCTTGCACCCTTTCAAATTGAATAACATGCTTTTAATGACGTCTTGTAAACGTGTTGTAAAGTCTTGTAAAGAACTTTCATGCTTTTCTAGACTTAATTAACCTATTCCTCCCCAATCCAATATTATAAACTATATTTAATAATATTATTAAATCAATCTAGAAGGTTCTTAATGTAAACTTAATGATAAACTAGTGTTGTAATATGTCTTGCATATTCACATTGGTTTTTGTGCCTTTCTAGGCTATGTCGACCTCATTTTAGTGTTGTAAAGTGTACTTAATGACACTTTCACATTGATTTTTGTGTCCCAATCCCTATTTAACATTTACATCATCACTAATAGTCAGATATTAACCCATATTATGCATCTTGAGGCTTGAATTTATCAAATACCTAACAAAGTTGCAATTTAAAACTTATTTCCTTATTCCTTGGCTTCTTAACTATCAAAATGGCCCCTGTGGGACCCATTCACCATGCATGGAGAATCAATCCCAACCAGGTGGGATCCATTCACCATGTGTGGTGAATGAGTCCTATCTAGCCCCATTTTGACCTTTGAGTAGGAAAAAGTGAAATTTAAAGTTTATTTTCATTACATGTCGACCTGTGATGAGGTATTATCGAATACTAAGGTACAATTGTCTTTAAATAATTGTTTTTATCCTCATTTTACAGCTAACAACTAATATTTACATCTATCATCATTAATTCTTCATCGATCTTCTCATCCAAGTCAAGCAAGCTAGGGTTTCTTCATTAGAAGTCATCAAGTTAGCTTTCTAAAGCATTCAAGGGTTGAATCTTCATGTATTGCTGCAGAATTTCAAGAACAATCATCATGGAAAGGTAATCTACTCCATTATGTCATTTCTTATTACTTACTTTCATCATTTTGGTTTAATTACCTAAAAGGGGTTTGACCAAGAAAAACCCCCATGCCCTAACAATCAACATTTCTTCTTCTTTTCTTGTGTGTTTGCAAATTTAGGACTCTTAGAAGCTTGGAAATCATTGAATATCAAGTTTTGAGGTTATTCAAGTCTTCTTCTCTTTGTTCAAGTCAAAATATCAACAAAAATCCACTTACAGGTTTGGAAATCAGAGTTTCAGAAGCAAACACCTATAGGGCATCAAGTGCAGATCGGAAGCTTCAAAATCCACCTTTGAAAATCCAAAAATTAAAAAGTGGACTCATTCTCCATGAGTGGTGAATGAGTCCCACCATAGGGTCAATTTTTATTTTTCTACATTTCTGAGTACCCTTTTGTTAGAAACGGATTCCAGCATAGTTTACCAAAATTGGGATTGATTCGCCCAAAATTGTGAATGAGTCCCTCCAGGCCTAAAAAATAACTTCAACAACATTTCAAAAGCAATATCCAATCCTCATCAGCATTCCAGGTGCACACTTCTAGTCTAATTCATTTTTGTTGCATCTTTCTATTCATTTTTAGGTGATATTGCAATACACAATGTATTTTCAAACAAGCTATAATTCTTAGATTTTTCATTTATGTTTAATCAATTTCATAGGTTAGCAACATTTAGGTCATCTCATTTAGTGCAAAATAACATCATATAATCTCCTATTTGAGTGAACATGTAGACATGCAAAATTAGCATCATGCATTTAATTAAGTCATATTCATCCATTCATTAAATAAATTGAGTTTATTTGATCAATCTCTAAAGTCCTCCATTTAAATTAAAATAATTCATATTTAGCACTAACATCATCCCCTCTAGCTAAATAAATCAAAATATTTATTTAACTAAATCTTTATCATTTTCCATCTCCTTTTGATTTATTTTAATTCCTAAATCTAAATCAAATAGGTCAAATCACATAATCTTCACTTAAGTTAACTAAATCCTGATTAATTTAATCTAAATGCAAGTCTCATCCTCTAGCTTTTCCCACTTGCAAAAATAAATCATTTAATTCATTTAAAAAATCTTCATTTTCCCTCAACAAGGCATCTTTAGGGAATATTCATCCATTTGACTCTCCCTCCACCTTGTCATTTCAACATTTTCAAATTTCAAATACATGCATTTATGGGCACATTCATAAAAATTTGCACATCCTTGGCCCATTCACATGGTGACAAGTGGCTTCTCCCTATTGGTTGGGTTTTTATCCCACATTCATCCCTCTTGCCTCTTCTCTCATCAAAATCTTCTATAAATGGGGAGGCTATCCTTCATTTCATCATCCACAATCATCTACAACTTCATACAAAGTTACTCTCTTCACATTGAGAGCTATTTTTTTCTATTATCTTAGCATTGCATCTTCATCATTGGCTTATCAAGGATTGGGAAAGGGCTTCTTTCCACAGAAGCACCAATCCACTATGAGATAGGATTTACTTCATGTTTTATATGCTTTAGTTATCTTCACATTTGTTTGCATTTTGAAGCATGATGTATTATTTCATAGGGATGTTGAAGGTTTGTTTTGTTTTAAAACACTAATCATGCTAATGTATTGTTTAGAGTTTTAGCCATTTGCATATTTTCACATCCACATTATGGCACTAGAAGGAGGGATTTGGGCTTTGATGGAATCACTGTAGTGATAGCTAAATCTTTCAAATGATTTGTGTTATATATGTAAATTTTATTTAAATCATCATGTTTTGAATGTTCAATCCGTCACATAATTTGATTTGAATGTAGATTTTATTTAGGCATTAATGGAATCACCGTTTTGTGAAAATTGACACTTTTGAATCATTTTGATAATGAATGTAAATATTATTTTCTATGAAGAATATTAAAATAAAAAAATGTGAACCTTTTCATAGGCCTAGACTCATAAGAATTGAATCATATCAATAGATTTAACATCTCAAGATTGACATAATCCCAGGTCTATTTGTTTTGAAAGCATTTGAGTGTAGTAATCTTCATTGTTTGGTGTGGCTCCTTAATGGTTTTATTTCCAATAACTCCACTCAACCTGTATAGTCCATTACATCCCACAACCTTCAGACATGTCCTTTAAGAGATCTTTCAGATGTATAATAGGTCAATGCCACGTTCTTTGGAATGGCTTTAATTGGCACTGAAGTATTCTTCTTAGATCCTGAAGAGATGATTTTTTTTTTTGGCTGAATAATTTTAGTTGTAGGCTCCTCATCAGAAGACTCGTCCTCACTTTATTCTTGTTTACCTTTTTTGTTAAAGCTGCTACTGACCCATTCTTTGTTGCCAATAACCTATTTTTTTCCCCAAAGCACTCAGTTTTGAAGTGTTTCCTCTTTTTCAAACTTAGAATCACTACTATCAAATTAAGATGTCTCTAGTTTCTTCTTTGGAGGAACTTTTTTTAAAGATCCATGTCCTCAGCATTAAATTTGTGCACTCTTCATTTCATTTGCATTGTAGACTGTTACTTATCTCACTAATATTTTTGTCATATAATATTTGCATGCACTATTCACCTTCCCATTTTCAACACCACGCACAACTTCCACATCAATATTATGAATTTGTTACAAGATAATAGAGATATTATGAATCATGACTAGACTCACAATGTATATGACTGCAGATTTATGGACAAAAAACTCGGCATATTATTAACGAAGTTTTCTTCAAAGTCTGCACTCTGTAGGAAGAACACTATGGAGATGGCAACCTCCACACAAGGAAATGATGACCCTCAAAAATCAGAGAACAATAAGAATCGGCTTTACACATGCCAATTGCATCAATTTGAAATTTCCTTGGGTGAGAATTTGGAGCTGCTAATTGCATTGGGGAAGATTTGCATAAAGGTGAAGGTTGACATTGGAATCAAGCATTGGAGTCAAGTGAAAGCAAAGTGAGATTGGAATTAAAGAGAAAATTGGGCATCAAAACTTGAAATTCAAAAAGCATTTTTAAATGCTTTAAAGAGCTTCCATTTTAGGATTTAATTTTCTATTTGAAATCAACTCACATCTTTTTGGGCTCTTAAAAAGAACATTTCAATTTTCACTACAAGGAAATTAAAAAGAACTTTAGGAAAAACTTACTAGAGTTGGTTTTCGGATTTAACAATTGAACAAGACAACTTTCATATCTCATTTTGGTGCTTTAAAACAAATCAAAATCATTTCTTTGTGGACTTAAAATGAAAAAGTGTTTCTTTGTTTTGTAATTGCTTACTCAAAGTAATACCATCGAAAGGATGTATGCGCTTCTCTCATGCCTCACAAAAATCTTGAGAATCAAAAGGCCTTTTGGTAATCTTAAGTTGGGTAAAGTGATTGCCTCCACACTTCATTTTGGAACTAAAATTGAACAAAACATCTTGTGAGTGTGAGTAAACCTATCGTGTGTATTCTCTCTTTGTTTCTCAACAAAGATCAATCGAGTTACAAATATGTTTGCTCACTTTTGTTTATCTTAGAGGGCCTGCCTTGGGGAAAAATTACTCACCCAAGGGAACAACCCAACTAGTAACACACTAAAGCCAAGTGTATTTCCAGTTGGGATATAAAAGTGGGTACTGGAACAAAGGCCACTATCACGTGGTTGGTCCCGATGAGAAGGGAAACAATGGTCTCTCTTCGCATGGGTCAATCTCCATGAATGAAAACTCTGAATTAAAACCCTTGTGTAGCAAAGCCAAAATCCTAATCTATTTTTTGGTGTAAGAATAGTCATTCTGAAGCCGCCACATGCTTTTACGACTCTTAGTAGAGATGGAAAATATTCCATGCGAGATTCATGGGTATTGATGCTTGGCTGCCTCATAAGAAGTGTTGAGCCATGGAGGGGAGCCAGTGGGGTCAAGCATCTAACCATCCACTGAAAGTAAGTGTAGTTAGACTTTTTCCAAGTGGGGACTCAACAAATATTGTCTCAAATATCCATAGGGTTGTGTTTGTTCTTGAAATAAAAGCACGTTGCTTGATCGAAAACATTGGAAAATGAACATTCAACATGAGCATCAAATCTCAAACCCTTTAGGAGAAGAAAATATATTTGAATGAATTCACATGCTATTGCTTTCCCTTGGGATTATCATCCTTAGAGGCTTCTAATCATTTGGATTTCATCTCAATTTCCCCCTACTATGGTCAACATTAGGAAACTTTTTCCTTGATTTTCTAGATTTCCACATAATGGACTTTGTGGGGATGAAAGAGAACTAGGACATTGGACATCTAGTTTCAAAAGATAATCGAGAAAGTGTTTTTGGTATAAAAGAATATGTTAAGAAAATATTAAATCAATTGAACCCCACACAAGTGCTTGTTATTTTTTTCTTATGGTTTTCCATGCAAACATTCATCTTTTGTTTTGAACTACTCTTAGAGAAAAGCATGTTGTTCAATATCTTGGTCTAGTAAACAAATCCTTCCTAGGTTCATTTAGGATCAAAATCAAACACTTCATCCATCCCAAACATTTATCATCTTCATCCCACAAACAATTTTAGAGCTTTGAAAACATCATTTCAAACTTGGGTAAATCATCCTTAGACCAAATCCAAATCATCTGTTTAGTTAGGTGTGTGTTGATGAATCCTTCCTCACATACTTAGTTAAATTATTACTTCTTTGGAAAAATTCATCCTAAGATAACATCTAAACATCTTAGGGTTTACAAGTTCATTATCCAATCAAGCTAATCAAAATCAATCCCTATGTCTAGCATTGATCTAAAGTTCCTAAAATTTTTGATACCCATATCATTCAACCCCTTCACCCTTCATCTTATCATTGGTCCTAAATACCTTATGGGTCACTTTTGCAACAAGGTCAAAACACAAGAAGGACATGGAATATAAACTTGATCCATGCATCATGAGTAATCCAAGTCAACCAAGCTATCAAAGCCTTACAATGCCAATTGATTATCAAAACTTGCATCTATACAATCCATACATGGGATCATTATCTCCTACAAACCTCGGTGGTAAAACAAATGTGAGTATTCCCAGCCAAAACTTTGGAATATCTTTCTCGATGGTAGATTTAAATCTAAGTCCAAACCTACAAATATATCAATCAAACACTCAATGCATGAGTCTTCCACAAAAAAACATCATCCCACTAAATGCATACATTCCAAATGTGAATATATCAAGTACAAGTTTTCCAAACATGAACATTTTGAATCCACAATTTGTAAACTTTGGAATGGATATGTTTGTGAATCATACAAATTTTTTTCTAAGATCAAACAAGATGTTAACGACTCCATGTATCGATCCAAGTCAAGGTAGCACCATGCAAAATCATGGCAATATGATTCCCAAACACAACAATGTTCAATTCCAACCTATCATGCCAAATCTAAACATCATCCCAAATCATATCATTTTCCAAAATCAAATTGTCCATGATCCCATGCAAACACCACAAGTGTACATTCCAAATTTTCTTGAACAAAAACCAAATCAACTATATCAAGGGAGTCAAGATCAAAATCAAGATCATATCTGGGGAGATCAAATTGCCACATTTACCAAAATAGTTGAATTATTGAGCCAAGAGACATCTTCAATCCAAAATAAGTACACTCTACCATTGGTTAAACCATGTCATCAAAGCATTGAGGTGTGTCCACAACCACATCAAGAACAATATCTCCAATGTCAAGAGGTTGGATATCAAGATCAAGATCAACTAAAAACCCAATCACCCCATCTCGAAGGTCAATCATGACATCTCAAAGATCAATCACCACATCCCCAAAATCAATCATCACAAGGTCAAATTAAAGGACAAGTATCACAGGGTAACAAATGAAATACACACCACTTCGGAAACCAATCGAATCATTCATGCAATAGTTGGTGCATGAAAATCTCATTAAAATACCCATCTATGAGAACTATCAAGAACCAGACATGAAACCGCCATGGTACAATGAAAATCACCTTTATGAGTATCACAAAATAAAGGGACACACAACATCGAATTGTGTTTGACTCAAAAATATCATCCAAAAGCTGATTGATCCAAAAATAATAACTATTGGGGACAATGATCAAGATTCAGCCACTAACAACGGAATTGACAATCTCTCCACCATAATTGTTGAAAATAATGATCAAGATCTTGATAATGTTTCTACCTCATCCGAAGATCAAATAAACATACATCAAGAGTCACTTTTTTATCATGATAAGAATCCCTCAATAATATCTAACAATGACCTATTTCAAGGAGTGTTAACATTATTTGATTCTGTAATCAATGATCCATCGACCAATGATCATGTTGAAAATGTCTCTACATCACCTAATGAGTTAGAGGACATATCTCAAAAATTTATTCTAAAGCATGATCAACATCTCTCACCAAAGTCTAGCAATGGTCCTTTCCAAGAAATATTGACATCCTTCAACCTCATGATTGTCGATATTAAAGGAATCTTCAACTCAACACTTGATCCAAATTCACTCAAAGATCGAGAGGATATTGAGCCACTTCCTATGCCTAATGAAGATATCCAAGAACCCATTGTACGAAATCCATCCTTTGAAATTGACCCATGTCAAGAACTTGATCCAAAGCATGTTGAAAGCAATTCCAAAATCATTCAAGGTCAAGAATTTGTATCTCCAATATACTACAATGATCTAATGGGCACTCTCCTATATATACAAGATGTCACAAATAATGATCATATCCACATAACACTTACTCCTCCATCTACCCATGACATGCTTTCTATGGTTGGAGAGGTAGATGATCTTCATTCAAAATAGGATTCCTTTACTCCTGATATTATTACACAAAAAGAGTAGATTATTGATTCCTATAGTCAGGATGAGTTGTCAACATTAAAATTAGATATATCCCAAAATTCAGACTGAGGACATCAAGTATGAATATATCCAACATTATCCACTCAAGGAAATAGGTCAAATAGAACAAGATATTCTGAAGTCAACAGAGCAAAAAATTGAAATAACGTCATCTACAGTGGTCATTTATTAGAGAATGCTTACTAAAAAAGGCATCTCAAAACAAGCAGAATCAAAGAAAAAAAGTGTGACTACCACCATACTAGGGGCAACTATGTCCCAAGAAAATGTCAACATAGGGAGCACAAATCTTCATCCACCCATGTCAATACTACAACTAGCCACATCACGAATCTTCATCCACCCATCACTCCATCCATGAATTGGGACCAACGTCAAAAGAAATATTTGAATCAAAGAACAAGGAACGTTATCAAAGAAAAAGAAGAAAGGAAGCATAATGGACAAATCAAATACATATGGATACCAAAAGAATTCAAAGAAAGATTATCTCTATCAAACTCCATCAGTCAAAAAAACTATGGGGAAAAATTAAAAAGGGAAAAATATCCATCAAAGAAGTCCACAAAGGTAGGAGCAGGCTTCTAAAGTGACATATAAAGTGTATCAAGTAGTTGGTCCTAATTCCAAGCACAATTTTGTATCCACCCATCATTTCTCATCTTCCCAAGTTTGGAGAGTCAAAGGTTCCAAACTATCAACCAATCCATATTTTATTCCTCAACACACTCCATCCACACTTCCACGCATGATATCCAATTCTCACATTGACCATGTATTGGTAGCCACCCTTCATCATAAGGATTTAGAAGGCACTATATCACAATGTGCGCACAAAGAAAAAATTAACTCTAGTATCAGCAAAGCAAATAAAGAATCTCAAAAGTTATATTCAAGTGCACATATCTTGGCAAACCAGCTTCTCCAGGAAGGATATCAATGGAATATTATGATAGAAGCATTTACATTGCCACCACCAGGTGGTTCAACATGAGCTTAAAATCTTTCAAAAAAATACAAAAAAAATAAAAATAAAAATCCAAAAAAATTAGAAAAAGGGTTGAAAATAGTAAAGAAAAAAATTGTTCTTTAGCAAAAACCACTATGGTGGCACTTTGGACAAGTACCATGATGAAAACCTAGAAAACAGGCATCATGCGTAGAATCAAGCATCTACTTGCACCAATTCAGGTAAGCATCTCATCCCATCCATAATAAAGCCAACATTCCATCCATCTTATCCATAATAAATCCATTCATCCATAATCCATTCATCCAATCCATTTCCAATCCATTTACATCCATAGTCCAAGTTATCTTGATCTTGATGAAATTTTGGTGTATAATTTACACTTGCTTATGGTAAAAATCTTGACATGAGTCATTTTCATTGATCCTATCGTATGCAACATTATCTGAGCCATGAAGGATTATCCAAATGAGCATTATTTATTCAAACACCTTATCTTATCACAAGATAATCCTTGGCATCTGTTGCGTGCTTACCATATCCCTCCATCCACACACCTATCCAAGCATCCACCCATCACATTCTATACATTGCTAGACACTAGGGGCGGATATTTACATCTTGCTTCAGGAATAAATCTTGATCTATATCCTTCAACTTATGTGGTGATCCAAACATTGGCAAATCAAATTGGTCAAGCATTTGTAATCCAAAATCCAAATCACTATCCCATGGCACATTTTGAAGAGAAAGCATTCCTCATCAAGCTCCATCTTTCATCAGACATCAATCCAAACAATCAATATTAGTTGAATCTAATTTGCACCTTAGTGTTCATATCAAATCATTCAAAACATTTTTTGTTTCAAACCAAGCTTCAAAATCCTGATCAATCAAATCCAAGCAATCCATCATTATCTTGGGATATCCTTCCCAATCCTTGTGTTTCTTAACACTATCATTGCATTGTTGTGTATCCTCGATAATGTTATCATCATCAATCCCTCATCATCTTTAGATATCCATCTTAATCCTCGTGTTGCTTACCACTATGCTTGCATTGTTGTGTATCCTCAACAATGTTATCATCATCAATCCATCAATCTGATCAATCAACCTTAGCTTGGTTTTCAACAAAATACCAAAACAAATCACTCATATCATCATGCATATCCATATCCAAATCATCCAAATCATATCAAAATCCAAAAATATATTAAAAAGTCAGAAAACTTCAAAAACATGGAATCCAAACTATGGCGTCTTTGAGCTTAAACATAGGCAAGGATAATCTTTGATCAGCCCCTGAGACACAAATTCCAAAAACATTCATAAAATTTCAGAAAACCCCAAAACATTCAAAAAATCAAAAATCAAAACATTTGTAAAATCTCAAAAATACCAAAAACAGCCTCAAAACATTTCAAAACATCAAAAACATCCAAATATTTGAAAAAATCCATTTGTCCCATTTCACTTTCACCCGCAATAATCAATCATCCATAATAAAACAATTGTCACCTTCATCCTTTGGAAAAACAAATGGAAACAACCACAACAATCAACAAAAGCAAGCTTGAAATGCAAAATCAAAATCAAAACAACAAACTTTTAAATGCAAAATCAAACTCTTGATCATTCGCAAACATGTCAATCGACCTTATATCAATAGCCTTTCAAACAACCTATCAACTTTCCACCATCCACTAACATGTCCTAGGATGCATCCTTCCTACAATGCGCATTATCTATTGGAAAACACTTTGGATAAACAAAATGGTGTGTCGCCATCCACTAACATGTCCTAGGATGTATCCTTCCTACAATGGGCATTATCTTTTGGCTATCGTTTCAGTTCTTATCCTAAACAAAACAAATCCCTTTGGCTATAGGTATGAAGAACATTGACTTTTTTTTGTGCTTGATCATTTATTTTTTATTTATCTTATTGTGCTTGTTCCAATGACCTCTCAATGATATCTAATCAAAGTGATTTAGAGAGAAAGGAATGGGGCATCAATCATTATCTTTTTGTCTGTTGTGCTTGTTGGACATTCTTGTAATATAACTTGGTGAATACTTGCTTTGTTAGGTATGTATGGAGGGTGTTTTGGCAGCTTGTTGACTATTGCATTGATAGGTTATACCTTTCCATGTTTTGGTCTGAGATGTTTAAAACTCTAGAAGTGCACGCTAGCAAGGTTTCTATATGTCAAGTGTGAACAAGAATACTCCTATCTATTTGTCGAGTCAAAGTGCATCGCCCTAGGTACACTGCCATCCTAGTTTTTTATACCTTGATGCATCGTATCTATGTGTGTTATCAAACATAAGGTAAGTAGCCCTTTTAAAGTCCCAATTCTTGATAAGAAAATCATCCATTTCTCATCATCATCTTTAATAAAGTTAACTTGTTGAATCCTCTTGTCATCATCTCATTTCTTCTTACTGGGATAGTTAATCATCATCACCAATACATCCATCCTACATCCATGAATCATTAACATACATAAATCTCATAATCACATCATCCATCTCACATGCATTGCATTATCATTTAAGTTGTTTAGGATAATATAGATTGGTTATTCTAAGCATCTTAAAACCATCTCATTTGCATCATTTTCATAACCATCGATACGTCTATCTTGTACCTCTTTGTCGAGAGATTGACCCTCAAATAAAATCTTTTTGTTTGATCTCTCGAGGGGGAAATGTACCAGTATACTTCTTTCCACTGGGACACTTGAAGAAATAAAAAAAAATTGAATTTTGATCATGCAAAGTTTATTCTTTGAACCAACGCAACAAGTACATTGCTTCAAAGAGGGGGAAAATGTAGACATGCAAAATTAGCATCGTGCATTTAATTAAGTCATATTCATCCATTCATTAAATAAATCGAGTTTATTTGATCAATCTCTAAAGTCCTCCATTTAAATTAAATAAATTCATCTTTAACACTAACATCATCCCCTTTAGCTAAATAAATCAAAATATTTATTTAACTAAATCACTTAATCTTCACTTAAGTTAACTAAATCCTTATTAATTTAATCTAAATGCAAGTCCCATCCTCTAGCTTTTCCCACTTGCACAAATAAATCATTTAATTCATTTATTAAATCTTCATTTTCCCTGAGCAAGGCATCTTTAGGGAATATTCATCCATTTGACTCTCACTCCACCTTGTCATTTCAACATTTTCAAATTTGAAATACATGCATTTATGGGTACATTCCTCAAAACTTGCACATCCTTGGCCGATTCACATGCTGACAAGTGGCTTGTTCCTATTGGTTGGGTTTTTATCCCACATTCATCTCTCTTTCCTCTTCTCTCATCAAAATCTTCTATAAATGGAGAGGCTATCCTTCCTTTCATCATCCACAATCATCTACAACTTCATGCAAAGTTACTCTCTTCACATTGAGAGCTAATTTTGTCCATTATCTTAGCATTGTATCTTCATCATTGGCTTATCAAAGATTGGGAAAGGGCTTCTTTCCATGGAAGCAACAATCCACTGTGAGATACGATTTACTTCATGTTTTATATGCTTTAGTTATCTTTTCATTTGTTTGCATTTTGAAGCATGATGTATTATTTCATAGGGATGTTGAAGGGTTGTTTTCTTTTAAAACACTAATCATCCTAATGTATTGTTTAGAGTTTTAGCCATTTTCATATTTTCACATCCATAGAACCACCTATATTTTAAGTGTGGGATCTATGTCTTTCCATTAGGTGAAAGAACCTAATTGAGTAAAAGAGACCTAGTACCCCTAACCCAAAAATGTATGGTTCACCAATATGTGTGAAGGTGGTAAGAGTATAAGACCTTTGTTTAAAAGCATTTGGAGTCTCCTTTCACATTCAGGTTGTGGATGGAGAGGAAACTTGAGTTTATTCAATTTGTAAGGTCGTTTGTGTTTACTAGATTCTCATTTTTCATGGATTGAAGGATGAAGAGGACCCATGGGTATCCTACCATCCTTGTCAGTGGATTCATGTAAAGGTTGTTCATGTGGAAGAAGAACATTCAAGTTATGAGAGTTGTTGTCATGAGGAGGATCTTGATATCCTAGCCCTATTGTGTTCTCATCGATTGGTCATTGTTTTGAAAGTTTGTGAATATTATGTTTGGTTTTTGTGTTGCAACCTTGTTTTCTTAAGATAGTAAAACCCTTGTCATAGGTCTCTTCAAAGTTGATTGGTGATGAGGGAACAACCCGAGACTTAGAAAATAACCCACAAACAAGAGAGTAATTTTATTATTCAGAAAATGGAGCTTCTTACATGCAAAGGATCTCAAATCCCCAAGTTCTACAACACATGCAAGTTACAGAAAGCTACAGAATAACCCTTTCACAATATGCGAGCTTGTCCCAAAAAAGTTACCCAAAAATTAGAAACCCGCCCATAAATAGAGCTCCTCTTTAGTTTGGAGCCAAAACAACATTCAAATTTGAGTTTAGGTGGTTTGACGATGAAAATTACAATTTGAAGTTCAAATTTCAAAAGAACATTTGCTATTGTATCTTCTAGAAAGTGCGCCAACTTCATGGGGCCATAACTTTTGATCCGCAATTCTGATTCGCGAACCGTTTGAACCGTTGGAAAGATCTCGAAGTCAATAACGTGCTCAAAATCTACAACGCCGATTTTGGCAAATTCCAACGCCGTTCTGGGAACTCCAAGTGCCTCAAATCTAACTCGGAAGATTTTCAGGTGCAAATATGGGAAACTAAAATTCCAATATCTTTCCACCCAGGAATAGAAAATAAAAACCATAAATTGGGAATTTCATTATGATGAAAAGGGTATCCAAAAATGTAAAAGCATCTAAAAACTGAGAAACTTGAAATTTAACTATTTTTGGGTGATGCAAGATTGCCCTTACACCACTGGATGCTCCTGCATCAATTAGTGTGTTTGTAACTTTGTGATCATAAAATGGTTGGGGATGTGCTTGTGTAGAGGAACTAGGTCCACCTGATGGAGGGAACTTAGGTCCTTCATTTGTTTCAGGATGCATATAACCAAAAGTATTAGGGGATGCAATTGTAGGAAGGTCTTGTGACTTTATGGATGGGTAAAATGTTGCACTATTTTCAAGGTTGTCAAGACATTCATTTAAGAACTTGTTCATGCTATCATCATCTTCTCCAATGATGTCAATAGCACAAGCTATACATTCATTAGGAGTTGAAGAAGCATGAGGAAGCTCAAGGTCATTAGGATCATAGCCAAAGGCACAATTTGACATGTCTACAAGGGATTTCAATGAATTCCAATACTTATTAAAGAAAAAAGATGTGATGGCAAGGAATGAAAGTAAACTAATATGCTAAAAAGAGAGTGAAATAGTAAATCTGAAAAATATTATAGGATGCAATATGAGACAACAGAAATGTAGAAAATACCCAACAATTACAAAAAATTTCAATGCAAAATGAGCTAGAGGACTAAGTCACCCAGTGTGGCGATTTAGTCCCATTGATGATTTTTTTGAGATTTTTCATAAATTTTGAATGCAATTTGATGTTTTTCAGATGCACAGATACAATTACAGTATGCAAATGCAAATTTTTTGTATTTTCAATGCAAAAATGATGGAAAAATGCAAGCTAATTAAGCTTTTCACTAATGCAATTTTGAAAACCCTAAGATGCAACATAAACAATGCAATGTCTAATGCATTGCAAATGAAACCTGTTGTGCATGTTTTGCACACATGCCCCGCCATAGGTAGGGACCCCCTTTTTTTGCTCCCAACAGGCTGCTTTGCTCCTGTCTTGTTTTACGTGCCCCATTTCCAAGCCCAAATTGGTCATGTGCAATAAAATGATCAAATCCCCTACCCAAATTCACCTGCTTGGGGTATTCAAATATGTAGAGAAATAAAGTCCCCCATCCCCTTTCTGCCTTTTGTCATGCTTTGGTTGTTTCGGAAACGTCCATGGACCCCTGTCGGTCCAGTTTCCACATTTTTGGCTTTGGGGACAACTTTTGGGTGGATTTGGGATGTGTTTGGGGTGTTTCAATGAAATACCAAGGTTTCGTTAAAGTTTGGTTAAGTTTTGGTGGTTTTGGAACTTTACCTCCAGAATTTCCTTCCTCCTTGGCTGTTTGGAAGCATCTGCGGACCCCCGTCGCTCCCGTTTCCTCAATTTTGACTTTGGGGTCACCCTTTTCTAGATTTGGGATGTGTTTGATGTGCTAAAATGAACTGCCAAGGTTTCGTCAAAGTTTGGTTAAGTTTCAGTGGTTTCGGAGCTTTGTCCCCCTTTTGCTATTTTGGAACATCCGTAAGCCCAGGGCAACCCGGCCTCAGGATCCTGGCCCCTCCATGGCCGTTTCCAGGGTTCCGTCTCTCCATTGCCATTTTGGAGCTTCTGGCAGCTGCCTCCCTCCCAGCCTCCAGAGCCCGGCCCCTCCGTGGTCATTTTTGAGGTTCCGCCTCTTCGTCGCCGTTTGGAACTTCTAGTGGCCATCTCCTTCGCGCTCTTCGGAACCCGAGCCCTCCGTGGCCATTTCCGGGGCTTCGTCCCTCCTTGGCTGTTTTGAACATTCGGGAGCTTGCCTTCTCCCTGGCTATTTTGAACATCCAGGAGCCTGCCTCCTTCCCGGCTGTTTTGAACATCCAGGAGCCCGCCTTCTTCCCGGCTGTTTTGGCTTCTGTCCGCTGTCTGCCTTCTAGCTTTCTTCCACCATCTTTCCGCCCTCTGGCGCTCGCACCCTTGAAGCACGCATTAATGTTTATGGTCCAAATTAGCTCCAAATATGAATATCAAAATATTTTGATGATGCATGGATAAATCTAACAGGGAATTTGTAGGTTTGATTGACATTTTCCTTAACTCATGTATAAATGCACTTAAGACACTTCATGTTTGCAGGAGTCAAGAAGCCTTTCGTAGGTCTATCGAAGAGGCCCATTGAGGGAGTTGTCCTACCTTTTTCCAGATGGTGATGATTTCTAAGGAGCTTTCCGCCCAAAGCAAGGGCCACCAATTCATTGATGCCAGTTGTCGATGATCTCATTTGATCCAAAGAAGACCACTATAAGCACATCAAGCAAAAGGAAGCTTTTAAGCAGTTTCAGCTATAGTAAAAGGGCAATCAGCTAAATGACAAAATTGCTATAGTGACTGTGACTAGATGACAAAATAGGGAAAAGACAAGGAATGTATTTTAAATTGCTAGATAATGAGGGGTAGGTGAAACCCTAATGTAATTGAATCTGATCCACTCATTGTAATTGAATCCTAGCCATTCATTTGGGCTTTGGAAAACTATAAATAGGGGCTTGCCCCTCATTTGTAAGGGTTGGAGAATTGATGTAAGAGGCATTTGCAGCAATAGAAGATAGCATTGCATGATTTTATGGATGTTCTCTTTGATTTTGCTCATCTTGCATGCATGTTTCTTCCTTCCATGTTAGTTTTAATGTTAGTTTTCTGAATGGAGGTGATAATGGAAATAGCTATTTTGGTATTTGATGAGCTTTCAGCCCATACTTTTAGCACTTGTTGATGACAAGCTGTTGTGCAAAGTTAGCCTGGGCTCCTTTACTCCAATGCTGCAACTTAGTTCAATTACATGTGCTTATGTGTGTGTGTAATCTAAAAATCTGCAGTCCTTAGAAGATTGCACTGGTTTTGTGCAACTGTAGGTTTCTCTTGGCCAAGCAAAACCCAGTTTAGGAAGCTGTCTACTTTAGTAGCCACCATTGTTACTGTTCATCCGTAGCTTAGGATTAGAATAGCTTTCTTAACACTTCTCTTTTGTTGTTTCTTTTAATCCTTGGTTAGAGTAAGACCCAAAGCATCACCATGAAGCTAAATCAGATGAAATTGATGAGTTTCAGCTTGCTATTTTGAGTGGACAGCCACTGTTTATTCACTTTCAGCACTTTGAAACTGCATTTGCAAACCCAACTTCCATGCTTTGTAACTCATCCGTAAGACCGCCTTGTGATTCCAGCAAATCACATCAAACTACTGAGGTATCTAAGCACTGTCATGACCTGACATCCGAGAGACCTTGGGATAGTGTTCTGCAACTCGATTGTGGAAGATTGTCTTTCAAGAGAGGTAGTGCACCTATGCATTGCTTGTGTTGAAAAGTGCATAAAAAACACATCAACAGAATTGGCGCTAGAAGGAGGGCTTGACATGTTGAGGCTACGAAGCTAAAAGTTGGAAGTTGATAAATGAACATTCAGGAAGAAATCTGAGATAGGAGATCTCTTTAATTGAAAAATCAGAAAATTTTGAAGGCAAACAAGAGCTAAGTCAAAAATGGAGCAGCATTTGCAAATCAACATCAATCAGCTGCATGCAAATTTGAATAAGAGATTGAAGAAGCCATTGCAGCAGTTTGCATTGGCAGATAGATGTCGGATCCATTGCACTTGTAGGCATAGTGAATTAGGGTGTCTAACATTCTTGGACAGAATTGAGAAGTTCTTGGAAGGAGAAATTCCCTTTTGGGAAATATATCAGCCTTTAGCCCTTGCAAACTCAGAGGAAGAATTGATAGCCATGGCAGCCAAGGCATTCAAGGAGTTGATCCAGGAACATTTGAGCAGCAAGGATGGACCAAGATTGGAGGAAATATTAATGTCTTGTTGGTGCAGATTTCACAATGCACCCCATTCTGAATTCACTTGCTCGTCATGCACAAAAATCATCGCTCAAGCTAGGGGTTGTTCGAACAAGTTGGAGCAGCCAACTCTCAATGAGGAGAAGTTATCCAATGAGGCAGAAGAGTTGTCAACATCTGGAGGACAGCAAAATAAAGATGAACCAAGAAATTTGACACAAGTTGGTGTTGGGACAGCAAACATAGAAAATGAAAACCAAGAGGGAGGAGCTAAAAGTCTTGGGACAGCAAGTTGCATTGATGAAAATCTAATTATAACCAATTTAGTAGGTTTTCCCTCCATTGAAGAAGAGCAGTCCTCCAGTCAAGAAGAGGAATGAATGGCAATTGAAGATGAATTAATAGAATTTGCAGCAGTATATGCTAGGACAGCCAATGCAAATGCTGAAAATCAAGAAGAGGAGGCTGAAAGCCTTGGGGCAGCAGAAGGAGATGATCAAAGCATGAGCAAAATCAGGTCGGAAGACCTCTCCGTCATAAATGGCAGTGATTAAGAATCTAAAAATGCAGATTTGGGGGAGTGGGAACAACCACTCGCTATGGCTGTCTACCATCATACTTCTTTTTCAAGTGATGAGGAAGACCCAATCATGGATAGATATGACCAACTAGTCTCCAGACTAGTGAGGGATTGGACTGAGTTGAAATACCAAGTTGATTTGGAGATATTGCTGCTCCCAAATTGGTGTCGACTTCCATGATTCATCGCACTCAGAGCTCAGATGTAAGCTATGCCAAGAGGCCATCAAACAAGTCAAAGAACAAGCAAGGCAGCCAAGTGCCCGACTTCCTCTACTTGCTGCCCATATCGAAGTAGAAGACCAAGAGCCTGAGTCAAGTGATGGTTTAGTTGAAGGTGGAAATCAAGAGGATGTTGGGGCAGCAATATAAGGACAGCAATACAGTCTCAGACTTATAAACAATGGAGTAGATCAAGCAAGAATGCTTTCCACCAGTCACCAAGAAGTTCTTCCTCTTAAAGAGCAGTTGTGTACCATGGACGATGGACTTTTTGGCGAGTCTTCAGAGGGAAATTGTGCAGTAGACTTTGGTCCCCTTGATGAGGTTCCATCAATTGATGACTTCTTTCCATTGGGAGCTGCACTACAGAGGTATGCTCATGTCGAGGAAGAGCACATCCCAGAAGATGGTAGTGATGAATACATACTCCTTGAGCCATTGAACAATGATGCACTAGAGTTTCTAGATTGGGAGAGGAGCTCCTTCTCCATTTACAGCGATAGTGACCAGGAGGAAACAAGTGGGTGCCATGAGGAGATACATGAACAACAAAAGGAAGAAGATAAAGGTGGAGGTGTTTTGATGGCTACAAACAAATACAATGAGCTTGATCAACCGTGGGCTACAACTGAGGGTCCTTTCACCTCAATCCTTGCAGATTTTTCTTCACAACCAGAGAGCTGCAATGAGACAGATTCATGCATGTCATCATCCCATGACATTGAACATCATAAAAAGGAGGTTGATACTTGGGGAAGGAGACAAGACAACATGCTGCCCCTTGAGGACAGCAACCAAGTGGATCCCAAGTTTGCACATGATCAATGTGGAGAAGTATTTCTTTTTGAAGAATTGCCAACCGGGGTTTTAGGTCCCATTGGTGGATTGAAAGAGCTGTGTGCTACCCTGTCCTCGCAACCTTATGCCAGCTTAATGTCTAAAGTGTTGCACCCTCCACCATGCCTGCCTGAGGCTGCCAATGCAATGATCAAGGATGTTGTGCTTGCTCTTGACTGTCCAACGCTGCCACCTCCATGTGATAACATCCAGGTTTTATCCTTCCTTGCCTCTATTATTTCTCATAATTGCACTTATTATTTTGATTATGGGAATGAGGGAAAACGAACATGTTTATGGATTAACCATGGGTTCAACGAGCCTCCTCAATTGGTGATTTTTCATGATGATGTGGCTGAACTTGAGTACTACAATGGTGAATTTTTTTTTTAGAATATAAAGATAAATTCGCATGGTTAAGAACGATGATGATTGTCCATTTGCTTGTGCATGCTTTCCAAAATCCAATGAGTGTTAATGTTAGCTTGCCCTGCCTGAACATAGTGTTTTGTAAATATCTTTCTACATAGCTCATTTTTGAGTAGTATAGGTTTCCTATAAATTGTCTGCTTTCCTGCTTTCCTTAGGTTAATTGGTTTGTGTAGGTTGCTCGCTTTGTAGGTTGTTTGTTTTTTGTTTGCTTTTGCTTTGTTGCTGCTTTGCTCGGGGTCCCTTTGCTTTTAGCTGGGTACATTTGTGTGCACAACAACCATACTTATCGCCTGGGGTTGTTCTACGTATTTCTTTGTCAAACTCTAATCAAGTCTTTAGAGTGGATGGTGAAGGTCTTATGTTAGTGTCAAGTGATCTAGGTGTTTTATTCGAAGAGAATAAGTTGTTGGTTTAGTCTGACTTTGAAGTATTCTAAAATCTTATAGCTCTTACACATCTTAAGAATTTGACGGTCACTATAGGGCCTTTTGTGAAGTCTAGTTAAGTGAAAAATCTAAAAGTCTGCTCCAGCGCCACTGTGATTCTCAGCCCTGAGTGTGAGCTTCAATGCTTGTGGGTTGAAATAAAAGAGCTGAAAAGAGAAAAGAAAGAAAGAAAGAAAGAAAACATTCAAAATTAAAAGAAAGAGAAAATTCAACTTTTCAGGGGTATTCGAACAACTCTACCGGGGCTATGGACACCCGGCCGACAGTAGAGCAATGTTCAGGAGAATCATAGCGATAACCTCGTCGGGGCTATGGACGCCTGACTGGTAGCAAGGCAATGTCCCAGATGCTTTTGGAGTTAGAATAAACTATGTAGCTTAACTTGACGGAGCTCTGGTTCCTGTAGCAACTGAAGGATGGGAATTAACACAATTGCACACACTTGGATTTTCAGCATACTGAAGGTTGGGTTGGCTAGTGGTTTTGATCCTTTGGATTGGGTGTCTGGTTTGTTTGCCCTAGCATGAAGGTCGAAACCAGAGATTCTGGGTTCGTGATTCCAGTTTGTCATCAAAATGCTATGCAGCATTTCCCCAGCGAGTCGCCATTTGTTGTGCATGTTTTGCACACATGCCCTGTCGTAGCCAGGGACCCCCTTTTTTTTGCTCCCGACAGGCTACTTTGCTCCTGTCTTGTTTTGCGCGCCCCATTTCTAAGCCCAAATTGGTCATGTGCAATCAAACGATCAAATCCCCTACCCAAAGTCACCTGCTTGGGGTATTCAAATCTGTAGAAAAATAAAGTCCCCCATCCCCTTTCTGGCTTTTGTCATGCTTTGGTTGTTTCAGAAACGTCTGTCGACCCCTGTCGGTCCAGTTTCCACATTTTTGGCTTTGAGGACAACTTTTGGGTGGATTTGGGATGTGTTTGGGGTGTTTCAATGAACTATCAAGGTTTCGTTAAAGTTTGGTTAAGTTTCGGTGGTTTCAGAACTTTACCTCTAGAATTCCCTTCCTCCTTGGCTGTTTGGAAGCATCCGCGGACCCCCGTCGCTCCCGTTTCCTCAATTTTGACTTTGGGGTCACCCTTTTCTAGATCTAGGATGTGTTTGATGTGCTAAAATGAACTGCCAAGGTTTCGTCAAAGTTTGGTTAAGTTTCGGTGGTTTCAGAGCTTTGTCCCCCTTTTGCTATTTTGGAACATCCGTCAGCCCAGGGCGACCCGGCCTCCGGATCCCGGCCCCTCCGTGGCTGTTTCTGGTGTTCTGCCTCTCCGTTGCCGTTTTGGAGCTTCCGGCGGCTGCCTCCCTCCCGGCCTCCGGAGCCCAACCCCTCCGTGGCCGTTTCTGGGGTTCCACCTCTCCGTTGTCGTTTGGAACTTCTAGTGGCCATCTCCTTCCCACTCTTCGGAACCCGGGCCCTCCGTGGCTGTTTCTGAGGCTTCGTCCCTCCTTGGCTGTTTTGAACATCTGGGAGCTTTCCTTCTCCCTGGCTGTTTTGAACATCTGGGAGCCTGCCTCCTTCCCGACTGTTTTGAACATCTGGGAGCCTGCCTCCTTCCTGACTGTTTTGAACATCCAGGAGCTCGCCTTCTTCCCAGCTGTTTTGGCTTCCGTCCGCTGTCTGCCTTCTAGCTTTCTTCCACCATCTTTCTACCCTCTGGCGCTCGCACCCTTGAAGCACACATTAATGTTTATGGTCCAAATGAGCTCCAAATATGAATATCAAAATATTTTGATGATGCATGGATAGATCTAACAGGGAATTTGTAGGTTTGACTGACATTTTCCTTAACTCATGTATAAATGCACTTACGACACTTCATGTTTGCAGGAGTCAAGAAGCCTTCCGTAGGTCTATCAAAGAGGCCCATTGAGGGAGTTGTCCTACCTTTTTCCAGATGGTGATGATTTCTAAGGAGCTTTCTGCCCAAAGCAAGGGCCACCAATCCATTGATGCCAGTTGTCGATGAGCTCGTTTGATCCAAGGAAGACCGCTGCAAGCACATCAAGCAAAAGAAAGCTTTTAGGAAGTTTTAGCTACAGTAAAAGGGCAATCAGCTAAATGACAAAATTGTTATAGTGACTGTCACTAGATGACAAAACAGGGAAAAGACAAGGAATGTATTTTAAATTGCTAGATAATGAGGGGTAGGTGAAACCCTAATGTAATTGAATCTAATCCACTCATTGTAATTGAATCCTAGCCATTCATTTGGGCTTTGGAAAACTATAAATAGGGGCTTGCCCCTCATTTGTAAGGGTTGGAGAATTGATGTAAGAGGCATTTGCAGCAATAGAAGATAGCATTGCATGATTTTATGGATGTTCTCTTTGATTTTTCTCATCTTGCATGCATGGTTCTTCCTTCCATGTTAGTTTTAATGTTAGTTTTCTGAATGGAGGTGATAATGGAAATTGTTGTTTTGGTATTTGATGAGCTTTCAGCCCATACTTTTAGCACTTGTTGATGACAAGCTGCTGTGCAAAGTTAGCCTGGGCTCCTTTACTCCAATGCTGCAACTTAGTTCAATTACATGTGCTTATGTGTGTGTGTAATCTGAAAATCTGCAGTCCTTAGAAGATTGCACTGGTTTTGTGCAACTGTAGGTTTCTCTTGGCCAAGCAAAACCCAGTTTAGGAAGCCTATCTACTTTAGCAGCCACCATTGTTACTGTTCATCCGTAGCTTAGGATTAGAATAGCTTTCTTAACCCTTCTCCTTTTGCTGTTTCTTTTAATCCTTGGTTAGAGTAAGACCCAAAGCATCACCATGAAGCTAAATCAGATGAAATTGATGAGTTTTAGCTTGCTATTTTGAGTGTACAACCACTGTTCATTCACTTTCAGCACTTTGAAACTGCATTTGCAAACCCAACTTCCATGCTTTGTAACTCATCCGTAATACCGCCTTGTGATTCAAGCAAATCACATCAAACTACTGAGGTATCTCAAACCTGCACTGATACTGCAACAATTGTGGAAGATTGTCAATTGTGGAAGATTGTCTTTCAAGAGAGGTAGCACCTATGCATTGCCTGTGTTGAAAAGTGCATAAAAAACACATCAACAAAACCTAAGATGCACTTGAAATCAGAAGTAAATATGATCAAACATCGGGTTCACCAAAATGTGGACAATGATTTTGGGTTGCCCACACTTGCAAGTTGCTCCTTCTAGGGTTTTACACCTAAAAGGAGAAAGGGGGGGAGTAAATGGGGTAAAAAATGCTATTGTCTAAACTCAAAGTTAATGTGAATGAGATGTGTTATGTCTAATTAATATGTCCTAATGCACTAATTTGAAAATGAAAAGATCTAATGATGCAAAACCTTAAAAATGCAACTTGCTTGAAAACACAATGTGATATGAAAAAATGCCTAAAAATGCAAGTAAATGATGAAATAACATAACAGAATGAAAGAGATGCACCTGAAATCTGAAACTTGATGCTGGGAGATTCTGGAATCCTGAGAAATTGATTGAAAATGTTGACTAGGACACTTATGCCAGGCTAGGTGACTTAGTCCCAGTTTCAAGAAACTTTGTTGGAACAGGAATCTACCAAATGGGTACCTAAAAATGTCAAAATCACCTTTCAGGCCCAAAAGTAGGACTAATCCACCAATAGTGACAACTTAGTCCACCTACAGATCTCAGGAATTTTTGGGTAGAATCTTCTAGCCTTAGTTCTACACTTTCTTTTCTGACAGGTGTCCAGACTTGATTTTGTAGAAAACGGGGTAAAAAGTCTCTCCAAGCTTTAATTAGGATTGTCATGACTTGATTGACTTTGAAGACTTCTTGACCACTTTTCAATGCCTATTTACTTGACAAATCTACATATAAAGTCTGCAAACACACATGCAAAAGTGGGGAAATGGTTAAGGGTTAGAGTATAGGGGTTTGCCTTGGTCAAACCCCACTTTGGTAATCAAACCCTATAAAATGAAATGAAATGGAAGATAATGATAAACAAACGTGTAATGTCATAAGCTTACCAACCCCTTGATATGTAAATTTGAAGATATGCAATGAAGTGTTCCAATGGAATGATTTGATAATGCTTGATTGCTTGAATGCTTGTAAGATTGAAAGTTTGATTACTTGATGAACTAGGAGATTGAATGAATGGATGGGAGATGTAAAATGAGGAGAAAAACCCTTATTTATACATGATTTTACTAAAATTTCTTGAAAATAATACATCACACACTAACTTCAAGGGTTAGAGGACAAAATCTTGCTAGAAATTTAAAATTATTTTGAGTTTTGTGCCAAAAAGGACTAATTCTCCCATATTTGAGACTTAGTCCCACTTAAGAAAATTAAGTGAGTGTCGAGAATTAAGGGGCATTAAATGTTTTCCAATGGGAATATCCTCAAAAACACAAGTAAAAATGGTCAAAAAGTGTATTAAAGGGTCATTTAAACATAAGAAAGGGTCAAATTAGTGAAGAAAAGTCTAGAAAAGCATGAAAGTGAGTTACAACACTTTTAAATAAGACTTGGTAAGTAATAAAAATGAGTTATTCAAGTGAATTATGATGAAAGGGTACTAGAAAAGTGTGAAAGTGGGTTACAACACTTCACAACACCTTTACAAGACATCCTAGAAGTCTTAATGATTCACAAGGCTCCAAGACCTAATGTGAATGTGTTGGCCACATTACAACATTAAATCTAGGAAAAATCAAGCCAAATTCCACTAGGCAGACTCAAGTGAGCATAAAAATGTCAACTATACATTTTTTGGTGACACACTAACAAACAACATTTTTCTCTCTTTGATTTGTGATTGTAGACTTTAGAGCAAAATTGAAGAAAGTTGCAAATTTTTCAAATTTGCAAGAAAAGTTGTCAAATCATGGAATGTCTACAAAATTTATTTCTAGCCATTCAACAATGAGCACCTATAATCTAAGAGTGCAGATATACAACAAAAAAACCTAGAAAGCATTTTCTAGAAACCCTAGCCAGGACCCATTCACCATAAGGTGAATGAGTCCTTAGTGAGCTTCAAAAGGTGACTTTTGGTGAAAGGTACACATTTCATTCCCCTTTCTAGATCTATGTTTTGATTACTATTCTTCATTTGCATATAATAGCCTACATTTTAAATGAAACTAGGAAAATAGGTCATCGATCTACACACCCCATATATATATTATTCTTTCAATTACTAACATGATGCTTTCTTGGAATAATACTACTATAATTTTACTTTTGACTAATATTAGGTTGCTTTATTTCTTAATCAATTTCCTTAAGATGTCTCTCCAAAAGTCATAGGATTTAAATGGTAAAAATCAATTGTGTTTATATGAAATTCTTTTAATTTCCCAAAACTAAAATACCAATAGTCAACAAATTATTTTATATTTTTAAATATTAAAATTCCAATACTAAAATATTTTAAATTTAACTAAAATAGGATGGGAAAGGACATTGGGATACCTAATCTAGACTCATCCTTTTTGCAACCCGTAGAGGAGAGGGACCGACTTCTTAGGACTCCAGGTCATAGGAAAGTCTAGAATAATAGGATGCCCTAATCTACCTCAAGCCAATGTAATGTTTCATAAGAGTTTAAAGTTTAAAGAATAAAAAGGAAGAGCAACTTGGTTGTTTCTTTCCTTCTACAAGCCTAGATGTATTAGAGAGTGAGGTGAGTAGATTTTTGGAGTAAATACTGCAACTCAGACAACTTACTATGAAAGGAATACAATGTGGGACACAGACTCTAGCATGGTGCAGTGGCATCTCAGTGGTGTGCTAGTTTCCATATGGACATAAAGAGCAAGGTACAATCTAAAATCATAGAAAACTGACTAACGACCTAACTGATGAAGTTTACTAAAATAATGGAAAAAAAATGTAGCAGAATGATAGAATAAGAAGAATTATTTAACTTAACCTATTCTATGAATTGATAAAGAAGGGTGAGGAAAGCGCACCTTGCTACCCACAAATTCATATTTTCAAGATCTTCACCTCAAGGAGAACCTGCACATGGAATACGGGAAAATTTTGGGGATGTGTTTAGAGGACTACCTTAGTTAGTCCCCCACTTTGGTGTTTCCACCTCCACAAAAAAATATAACAATGATTGTACAAATATGATAAGGAAAGCTATTGACATAGAAATACGAAGCAATACGTGAACAACAATATACTACAATATCAAATACGATAATGCAAGGTGAATGGAAAATAGAACCTTCTCAACCAAGTTCTCTCAAGGAAAATAGAGGAAGGAGTGAGTTTGCAAGCCTTCAAATACCAACATTGCTACAACAACGAAGAGAGTGAACTAATAAAAACCTAGCTTGCAGCTTCAATGGAGGTGGTTGATTTTGAAAATGCTAAAAGTGAGTGAAGAGAGTTTCCCAAAGTGTGAAGATGATCAAGAAGCATGAAAGAATGAATGAGAAATCCATTTGAAAAGTGAAAATGGAGACAAAAGATCCATTTGAAGTAGGTGAAGGGAGCAATAAGTGTTACACTTCATGTCCAATGGAGGAGTGTAACACCTCTACAAATTTAAAAGGCAAGAATCCTATCAAGACAACAACACACTACACTAACACCCTAGATAGAATATCACCTGCCAAAGCATAAAATAAATTCCAAGTGGATAGGGAAAGGTTCCAAAAATAGGGATTTCATTATCAGGTTTAATTCTCTAAGGTAGGAGGTAGTGTAAATGTGGAATTTTCCTAGGGGTGCAAATTCACACCATTGCATTTTTCCCCCACTTTAGTGAGAATGAGTTTAAACAAATGCATGGTAAAGTAGAGAGAAAGTTGAGGGATGTATACCTAAACCATTGAGGAAGCGAACTTCAATCTAGTGAAGTTGAGTGTAGGAGAGAGAGATGGCTCCATAAGTACTCAATCCTATAGAGATTTGAATAAAAGCATCCTAGGTGCTCGGTCTTGTGGAAGGTGAATAGAGGCTCTACAGGTGCTCGGTACTATAGAATTGGTTCCATGGGTGCTTGGTCCCACAAAATATGAACAAAGGGTTCTATAGGTGGTTGATCATGCAAAATGAATATGCTTCACAGGTGCTTGGTCCTACAACGGAGGCACCACAAGCGCTTAGTCCTGAGGGAAGCTAGATGTGAAAGGCTTCACAGAGTTTGATTAGCCCTCAAAGGTGCTCAGTCCTACAAAGCAACATGTTCATCCAAAGAGAAAACATGTTAGGAAAGCAAAAAGTCATATAGATAGTCATATCTCAGAGCAAGCAATTGGAGGATCTTTCAAAGGGATCCCTTGCGAACCCTTCAAAAGAAAGAGGCATCCGGTCAAGTGACACGCAATTTGAAAAGTGATGAAATTTTTGAAAATGATCTTGTCATCAAGGAATCCTTTTCAAAGATTCTCTTTCATCAAGAAATCCCAAAAAAAAAGAATGGTCTCCTTGAAGGAAATTTTTTAATTCTTTTTGCTACAAATTCTATTTCAAAAGAAAATATTGCTAAGGGGGTCATTTTAGAAGGATGTGATTTTTGAAAAATGAAAATATTTTTAGTATAACACTTTTTGGCCACCGAATATAGATTATTGAAAATTGGAGAAGTAGGAGCCTCCCCTTAGGATGGTGTATGTGAATTGAAGGAACATGCAACATCCTAAGGAAAGGAAGAACATGCAAAGATGTCATTGCCAAAGATACATAGTGAAATGTAGATATGGAAATGTTGTTACACATGTGAGGGACAATACATAGGCACAAAATCAAGAAGAAATCAAAGAAGGAAGAAATATAAACAGAGAACAAAAAAATAGAGACGAAGAAATCAAGAGGCAGGGTGATCTGATAATTTGGGGTCAGAACTACTCATAGATATACGTATGAATTATAATCAATCCCCTACTATATCGGATCATGAAGAAGGTCATGTGAAAAAAAATGAAAATAAAAAAATGGGTCAACATTGAAGGGAGGCCTAAATGCCCCCAATACTTTTCATCGTTCCCAATTATCAAAAATAAAGGCACAACAAATAGAAGAGGTTTACAACAAAATTTCACTCCTATATCCAAGCACCTATGAGGGTGACAAGGGTCTTCTAGGAACACATGAAAACAAGCATTCAAGAAGTGCAACACACACATAAATATAATATATAGATAAATAAGAGGTGCTCTCCTATTCCTCATCAACCAAGAGGTTGTCATTCTCCAAATCTAGATCATTATAGGGAGAGCATGAATGAGCTTCCAAGGGCGAGATAGGAAGAGGAGTACCCTCTAACTCTCTTGTGAAAAAGATAAGGAAGAGGGCCCCTCGAGGTCTTCTTAGCTCAACTCCTACGAGATAAATATAATCAATCCTACAAAGATTGTTGATAGAGCCGGGACATCATCTAGTGAGTTGAACATGCACTTAAAAAGAGAATCATGTTTCAAATAGGTGAGAGAAGGAGGTTCCTAAGATCTACCATTAATCTCATCAAGAGAGATAGTGACAAACTCAGGAGATGTTGGGGCTGCCTCTATCACAAGGACAACACAAGCCAAAGTAAATCCCTCTCTTGAATAAGGAAATCCCTTCTTTTGACCTCCATTGGAAGTGAGGTCATCTTCCAACTTATGCTTCATCAAAGGAAATAGGATCCCCATAGATGAAGTAAAAGGTGAGGAAGAGAAAAAGGCCACAATGGAAACTACCATGGTGTTTTACATATCCATGAGCTTAGGAGAAGGTAGGATTTCCAGAAGGGACATTAGGAGAGGAGGCTCCGTTGAGGGAGTGATGAATACCTACACCCTTTTCGAGTGAGGGTCATTAGTATTTACAAGGGAATTCAAAAGAAAGATCAAGATTATGGGAATGGAAGCAAAGGAAGTACAAGAGGGAGGCACAATAGGAGACACCAAAATAGGAGCTATCAATTCCTCTTCTTTCTTTTGTAATATACCCTACTCAATAGACAAATCCTTTCTTCAAAAATTACAATCATGTGCAAGGTGATTTATTCAGCTCTGAGAGCTAGAAGCTATGGATTGAGGAGGAAAGGGAGGCTCATGTTCTACCATGGGAGTCTCCATCATTGCCATTTCCAGCAAAGGGAGTGACTCCTAGATAGAAATAGGAGGAAGAGATGCAAGAACAAAAATAACAACTGGTGGAGAAGCAGACACAAGCACCTCAGTGGTGGGTATATTCCCATTCTCCACCAAAGAGGTGGGAGCACTAAGGGGCCATGGAGGCCGAGATTTAGAGGAAAATCCATGGGGACCCTTCTCCTTACCATAGACAATAACTTGAGGTAGTGTGGGCAAGACAAGAAGTTCAACACCTGACACTTGTCCTTCTACCAACCAGGCACCATCAGACTCCCCACGAGACACATGGAGGCAAAAGTTGAAGGTACTTGTGTCACCAAAAAGTGTATACCTTTCTTGATATGGGAATAATTAACAATAAATTAGACTTAATTAGGCCTTGATTTGGTGTTGTGAGGCATTTTACACATCCACACTAGGTCTTTAACCCTTGCAAACTGAATAAATTACATTTAACAATGTCTTGTGAAGTTGTAAAGTGTTGTAGAAGACTTTCATAATTTTCTAGACTAATGGACATATTTTTCCTTAATTCAACAATGTAAAATGTATTTAAAGGAATTATCATGTCAATCTAGAAGGGTTGTAAATTAAACTTGACTTTAATTTAGTTTTGTAATGTGTCTTACACATTCACATTAGATATTGTGCCTTTCTAGGCTAATTTGACCTTATTTAAATGTTTTAAAGTGTATTTAATCACACTTTCACATTTAATTTTGTGTCCCAATCCCTAATTGACCTTTACATCATAACTAATAGGCCCCTATTGTCCCATGTTGTGCAATCTAAGGAATAATTTGATCAAATACCCAATGAAATCAACATAAGCACTGAAATTCCTCATTCCCCAACATTCTAAATGTCAAAAGGGCTCCTCTAGGACTAAGTCGCCCATCTGGGTGAATAAGTCCCTGCCAGGTAGGACTAAGTCCCCTAGCGTGGTGACTTAGTCCAATTTGGCCTATTTTTGAGGTTTGAGTAGGAAATTTTGGGTTTTAAGTTTATTCTTCCTTCATGTCAGCCTTGGGGATCAAATTAATAGGAATATAAAGTGAATTTCCTATAAATACAATTATTTAAACCCTAAATCATACACATTCATTAGTCATTCATCATTCATCATGTTCTCAAGTGAAGTGAGCTAGGGTTTTATCATTCCAAGTCATCAAGATAGCTTCCTAAAACATTCAAGGGAAGATTCTTCAACTATTGATGTAGAAATTCAAGATCAATCATCATGAAAAGGTACTCACTCCATTACTTCATACATCATTGTCTCATTTCTTCATTTTGGTTTAATTACCTAAAAAGGGGTTTGACCAAGGCAAACCCCAATGCCTTAACAATCAATATTCTCTCATGCTCTCTTTGTGTGTTTGCAAATTTAGGAACTTTGAGGGTTTGAAGATCATTGAAGATTAGGTTGAAGAATTTTTTAGGACTTCTCGTTGCTTGCAAATCCAAAATATCCATTAAAAGTCACTTTCAGGCCTGAAAATCAGAGTTTTAGAAGTGGACACTTGTAGAGAATCAAAGTGCAGACCGAGGGATTTCGTTTCCCCTTTTGAATTTTCAAAAATACAGAAATGGAATAAGTCACCACTAATGGCGAATTAGTCCCACTATACATACCTTTTAGTTATTTTTGTAGATTCAGACACCCATTTGGTTGAAACGGGCCATAGAGCAATTTTTCCAAATTTGGGACTAAGTCACCCAGATTGGTACAAGTGTCCAAGTCAACTTCTGTAACAATTTTTCTAGGATTCTAGACCTTCATGCCATCCTTTTTCAAGCTTCAGGTGTAAACATTATGTTTCATAGCCTTTTGTTCAGTTTTGTTTACATTTCTAGGTCATTTATCACATGTTTGCATACAACACTACGTTTCCATCACTTTGCATTTCCTAGGTTTTACATTAATAATTAATTATTTTTATCAACTTATTGCATTTATAAATTGCATCTAGCCATATTGCATCCCTCTTTACATTTATCTTGAATGTAGACATTGCCCATTTTGGCCCATCTCTCTCCTTTTAGCTGAAAACCCTAGAATTGTTAGAGAGCATTAGGGTGCCAAAATCATTGTCCACATTTTGGTGAACCTAAGCTTTAAACATCACATTTTATTAGTTTTTATTCATTCATCATCCTAGAATTATCTTTCATTAACATTGAATTTCATTTTACATTAGTTAATTTGCATTCAAGGGTTTTTTAATTTTGCATTAGTGAAAGTGCATATAGTTTGCAATTTTGTATTTTAAATCATTGAAAAACATATAAAAACTATATTTTATTTTAGTATTCATGTCATACATACTACAAAGCATCAAAACCAATTGAAAATTTCTGAAATGTTGACAAAATCTTAACTGGGACTAATTCGCCATTCTAGGCGACTTGGTCCCAGTCTAGATTTTTAACTATTTGTTATAGCATTAGAAACCTCATTTTTGTGCTTCCTAAGCCTCCTAGTATCATATAATATAAGTTTGGAATGTTTTGGGAACATTTTTTTATGCATTTAGCTCAAAAACAACAATTTGAGGTAGTCATTTTTAAAATCATTTCACTTATAAGCATCATTAGATCTAAAAATGATCACATTTCTAAAATTTTGCATAACATGGATAAAATTACTTTTCACTTTTACATACACAATGTTTCTATTCATAAAAATTTGCATAAGTTTGATAAAATTTCTATTCATTCTTGCATATACATTGTTTACATTCTTAAAGTTTTGCATATATTGGATAAAACTGTTTTGCATCTTTGGATATACATTATTTACATTGTTGAAACATTGCATGAAATGGTTACAAATTCTTTTCATTTTTGTTCAAAAAATATTAGTGTCTTACATATCTAGACATACTAAGAAATATTTCCTATCCCATCAATATGAGAGTGTTTTAGTGAAAGGGAATACAACCTTGGACATTCCTAATGATCATATTTGTTCTTCTCCTAATATCTCTCCTATTAATGAAGAAGATATTTTGGTAGAAGAACCAATCAATGCTAGATTTTTGAGAATCCTAGTTATTTCTCTCCTCTTACCTCTCTTAGTGGACAAGACATTAATGAACAAGACAACACAACCATAGGTAGTCATGACAGTAACATTTTTTCTTCTCCTAGTATCTCTCCTATTTGTGAAGTAGATACTTTGATATTAGACAAGAGAATCGATGAAGGTCATGATTATCTTAGTCATCCCCTTTCACCTAGTGAAACCCTTATTAAGCAAGACAATTCAACCATTGATCATTCCTTTACTTGCGATGAAGTCCTTTTATAAGAACCAACCTTTGAATGTCAAGAACATTTGATTTTTAGTTCTCCTAAGAACTCTTCTCCTAGGGAGAATATCATGGTGCACGAAAATGAAAACAATAGTAATGTGTCCTCCTTAGATAAAAAGGTGACTCTAGATTTCCATTCATTAGAGATACATCAAACCAAGACTGTTGAGGTTATGAATGCGTAGGTGTCCATTAGATGCCCCTCAATCAATGGACCTCATACATACCTCATGGGACATCCTAAGAACCCTCTAATTCTCTACCCACCTTCACACAAACAACAAACTCAATGCTAACCTGAACTCATCCTTTTCCTACCATCCCATAAACCTCCACTGCCACCTAAACCTGAGATTACCCTTTACCCACCTATGCATGATGTTGTTGCCCACACACACTACACTAGAAATAATATGTGACCACAACCTGCCCAAACACCATTACCTTTTCCTAATCCCATCTTGCCTAGTGCTCCTCGATTAACTCCTAGGAAGTGTGATCTTGTTGAACAACTTAATAATACTCCTGCTAAGATATCCCTTTGGTACCTTCTTCAAAATTCACCTACCTATCAGGTGCTGTCATAATAGTGGTTTACAATTCCTGAGAGGAACGAATTTTAGCTAAAATCACATATTTTTAGAAAATATAATGATTTAAGCCTTTAAAAGTTCCATTTTAAGGATTCCAATTGAAGAGGGTTTGATCAAATCACCTTAGATCAAACCCCCTTAGATAGAACCTCGCTAGTTTTAAACCATACCTATAAATGTGTCTCCTTTACACCTATCAAAATGCTGATAAAAAATCACTTTTGATTTAGATTTTGGGGGATCAAATGAATTCATTTAAAATTTATTTCAAATGATTATGGTATTCCTCAGAACAAGCTATCCAATGAATATAATTTTAATATGTTTTGGTTTTGTTATGTATTTGTTTTTTAAGTCTTATTAAACATAGGTTTTTCATCGAAAATGAATTTCTTTGTTCTTCACATGTGGAAAAATAGAAGATTATCAAAAAAAATTGAAAAATATGAGTGCACCAGATATTGAAGTCCTTGATCCAACAAAAAAAAAAATAAAATTTTGACATATACAAAAAAGTTACGTGTTATAATCGCTGTGTCTAAATTGTAATTTGTTTGACTTTGAAACTTGATTAAGGAAAAAATATTCAATAAAAAACTATTTAACCAAGTGGAAGCACTAGATATCAGAGTTACAAATCTAAATTTGAAAGAATTAGAATTTTATCCTTCATGGAAAAAAAGTTATGCGTTATATGGTGTGCGTCACTTTTTAAAAATGTTGTTTTCTAAAAAAAATCTATTTTCATGGGAGATGGAAAAAGAAGTGCAATTTGATTCCAAAAATTTTGAAAAAAATATTTTTAGAATCTATAGACTAAATTTGATGAGACTCTAGTTTGCACCATCTTCAACTTTCTCACACTTTAGCCACTATAGGTGCCCGAATGTGAAGATTTAGTTAAAAATAATAATTTCAGTGTCCAGTTTGGCCAAAAATTGTAAACCACTATTATGGGATCACCCTATCACACTATAATTCAAATAGCCTTACAACAAGTTCCTATCCCTTCTAATGCACAATCAAATGACATAGTAGCCATAATTCAAGGATTAAATGCTGACATTGTTTTCCACTAAAGTGAACTCCCCCATTTGGAAGTGCAAAAAAAAAAAGAATCTTTCATGATCATTTCTCAATACACCACAATAGGGATAAAGTGAACCTTTGTTGATAATTTCTCATCTCTTAATGTGTGTAGTGTAAATCTTTTGCATAGGCGTTGTGTGGATAAATCAAAAATTCAACCTGATTCTTTATCTATTAAGGGCTTTGAAAATGAAGAAAAGAAAACGCTCGGTATGATCACTTTTCCTATTACAATTGGAGTGGCTACATTGCAAACACTGATCTATGTCATGCCCCATACTATTTCATATAATCTTCTTTTAGGAAGACCATGGATTCATGAAATGAATGTAGTTCCTTCAACTCTTCATCATAAAATAAAATACATCTACACCAACAATGTGCACATACTTGAAGCTAACCCTGATCCAAATAGTTGTTTGAACATTGAGAAAAAAAAAAATCAAATCATTCAAACACAATGTCACCAACTACACAAGTGCAACCTATCAAACAAAAAGATAAACAATAACATATTGAAAAATACACAAAGCTATTAGATGATTATTGGGGTTTCTTACATTTCACACCAACAATCATGGGAAATTACAAGATCATAAACAAAGATTCCAATAAGGCACACAAAAAAGTAGTCATGTCAACACACAACATGGACAACCCTTTGAAACCATCCACCTCAACCATTTTAGACCAAAACATAACAAATTATACAACAACCTTTGACAAACACAACAATGAACAAAAACTCGATTCAAAAGAAATGAAAAAGCTTTATGGAAAAGGTTATGAACTTATGAAACAAATTGGCTACAGTGGAAAAGGATGTGGTTCTCATGAACAAGGTATCCACAACCCTATAGATCCTATCACACAAAAAGAAACTTATGGTCTTGGTTATTGTCCTTTGATAGATATTTCCAAGCCTTTGCTCAACATCAACACTCTCACACAACATACTCCTAACTCAACCTTAACAGTCGTCCATCCTGAACTCCTCAACACTAGTGGTCTTCAAAGTCATCCTTTACACAACATGAAACAAACAACTAACTCTTCACTTAATGGAAATGTCATCTTTAAAGACACTAATGATTTGAATTCGTTATATTTTACACCCTTCTATAAAGGAGAGAACAAAACCTCACAATCTAAAGAGTCTTTTGTAGGTATGACAACTCATACTAAGTAGGATGTATCTTTCAAGAAAACTATAGTAACATCTTCTACCATTGATCAAGAGGTTATCTTGTTGAGACTCATCCAAGATCACTTGATAACCCTTCCTCCAAGAACTAAAAATAAATTATATTACAAGACTTCATTTTGTGCCTATCACAAAGTTCATGGTCATTCTACTAATGAATGTAAGGCTTTGAGTAGTAAAATCCAACATTTTAAGGAGTTTGGTATTCTTCCTTCTGTGGGGGCACCTAATTCATCTAATTGATACTTGTTTACACTCTAGCATGCATTTCATTAATCATTCTGGCTCACCTTTGTCTTGCACTAAGTGCAGACAAGGGGTTAGGTAGCCTTTTCCTTGTATGTCACTTGTCGTTGCCTCTTTTTGGTTAGTTGTTAACCTTTCATGAAAATATAAGAGCAAGCTTAGGATGTGGACGACATGCCTTAAGTTGGCTCGCACGTGACATACTACCTTTTTCATGATGTAGCTTCTCATAAACATATGACTTGGCATATGGCTTTCTAAGTAATCTCTCATGTCTTCTTCTACTTTAAATAAATCACTCACAGTAATGGTGTTAGCAACCGCTTTAAAGGGAGCATATACTGACATTCACATTTCATTGTGTGATTTTATTTTTCATTTGATTTCCCTTGTTGGAAACATCTAGTACAATGTTTCCTAGGATGATACATTGCGCTTATCCTCTCTTGGAAACAAGATGATACCATTTTCACTTATCCTCTCTTGGAGACATTAGGAATGGTGTTCCCTAAGATGAGACCTTGCACGAACTAAGAAAAATCCCTTTGAACATTCCCAACACTATCTTGCATTTACAATGTCTATGAGTGTCAAGCATATGAAGTTTTACTTACCTCATAGAGCTCAAAAATCATTTTCATTATGGTGCTTTATTAAAGTTATCAGGAAGTATAACTTTGGTATGGTTGAGCAGGAAGCCCATTCTTAGGCATGACTTTTCCCCATAGCCACCATGTGGATTTCTCACCCCACGGACAACCAAAAGTTTCATGGCCCCAAAGTGAGTATGTTGTGGATTTCTCACCCCGCTGACAACCAGAAGTTTCATGACCATAAAGTGAGTATACTTTGGCCTTCTCATCTAGTGGACAGCCAAGAGCTCCATTTCCCTACAGTGAGTATGCACTTTCATTCTAAAAACAATAGCCTAGATCTACTCGACATGTTGATAAAATGATCAAAGCTTGATCCACCTTTTCATTTTTGCTTTTCTCTTCTTTCTAGTTCTTTCCATTGTATGATCACGTATCTTGTCTTGCTACATATTATACACCTTGTGCGTGTCCTTTTGTGCTTATGTTGGTTTGACTTAGGATCTTGGATCCTGGGGGCTTGTGCAACCTCCTTTGATATTTTTCATCCTTTGCAATCCACATTGGTACAATTGGACTCTTCTTGAATGTCTACTTTAGTGTGAGTTTGAAGCAAGTTCATCCTCTCACTCAAGTGGGGGCTTAATGTGTTGCCAAAAAGTGTATACCTTGCTTGATATGGGAATAATTAATGATAAATTGGACTTAATGTGGCCTTAATTTGGTGTTGTGAGGTGTTTTACACATCCACACTAGGTCTTGGACCCTTAAAAATTGAATAAATTACATTTAACGATGTCTTTGTGAAGGTTTTGTAAAGTGCTGTAAAAGGATTTCACACTTTTCTAGACTAATGGAACTATTTTTCCTTAATTCAATAATGTAAAATATATTTAAAGGCATTATCACGTCAATCTAGAAAGCTTGGAAATTAAACTTGACTTTAATCTAGTGTTGTAATGTGTCTTACACATTCACATTGGATGTTGTGCCTTTCTAGGCTAAGTGGACCTCATTTTAATGTTGTAAAGTGTATTTAATCACACTTTCACATTGAATTTTATGTCCCAAGCCCTAATTGACCTTTACATCATCATTAATAGGCCCCTATTGCCCCTTGTTGTGCATCCCAAGGCATAATTTGATCAAATACCTAATGAAATCAACATAAGAACTAAAATTCCTCATTCCCCAACATTCCAGCTGTCAAAAGGGCTCCTTTGGGACTAATTCCACCATTTGGGTGAATGAGTCCCTGCTAGGTGTGGCTAAGTCACCCAACATGGAGACTTAGTCCAATTTGGCCTATTTTTGAGGTTTGAGCAGGAAATTTTGGATTTTAAGTTTATTCTTCCTTCATGTTTGCCTTGGGGATCAAATTAATGGGAAAATAAGGTGAATTGCCTATAAATGCAAGTCTTTAAACCCTAAATCATACACATTCATTATTCATTCATCACTCATCATGTTCTCAAGTCAAGTAAGCTAGGGTTTTATCATTCCAAGTCATCAAGATAGCTTCTTATGACATTCAAGGGAAGATTCTTCAACTATTACTGTAGAAAATCAAGATTAATCATCAAGGAAAGGTATTAAATACATTACTTCATACTTCATTGTCTCATTTCTTTATTTTGGTTTAATTACTTAACAAGGGGTTTGACCAAGGAAAACCCCACATGTCTTAACAATCAATATTTTCTCCTTATGTCTTTGTGTATTTGTATATTTAGGCACTTTGAGGGTTTGAAGATCATTGAAGATTAGGTTGAAGATTTTTT
This sequence comes from Sequoia sempervirens, assembly GCA_007258455.2. Taxonomy (NCBI): domain Eukaryota; kingdom Viridiplantae; phylum Streptophyta; class Pinopsida; order Cupressales; family Cupressaceae; genus Sequoia; species Sequoia sempervirens. The sequence continues at coordinate 12,922 of VDFB02388106.1, read as the reverse complement.
TAGGACATCTCCTTGCTTGTAAAGCCAAAATATCATTAAAAGTCACTTTCAAGCATGAAAATCAGAGTTTCAGAAGCAGACACCTATAGAGAATCAAAGTACAAACTGAGGACTTCTATTTCCCCTTTTGAACTTTCAAAAATACAAAAGTGGACTAAGTCACCACTAATGGAAAATTAGTCCCACTATACATTCCTTTCAATGATTTTTTTAGATTCAGACACCCATTTGGTTGAAACAGGCCCTAGAGCAATTTTTCCAGATCTGGGACTAAGTTGCCCAAATTGGCACAAGTGTCCTAGTCAGCTTTTGCAACAATTTTTCTAGGATTCCAGACCTTCATGCCATCCTTTTTCAACCTATAGGTGAAAAAATTTGTTTCATATCCTTCTATTTAGTTTTGTTTACATTTCTAGGTCATTTATCACATGTTTGCATACAACACTGTGTTTCCAACACTTTGCATTTCTTAGGTTTTACATTAATAATCAATTCCTTTTATCAATTTATTGAATTTAGGCATTTAATATTGGTATATTGCATCCCTCTTTACATTAATATTGAATGTAGACATTTCCTATTTTGGCCCATCTCTCTCCTTTTAGGTGAAAAATCCTAGAAGTGTTAGAGCATTAGGGTGCCAAAATCCTTGTCCATAGTACTATAGCAGGATGAGAGGTGGAAGTAGATGAAATAGTAGAAGAAGAGGAAGGATCCTAGGTGCGAGTAGACCTACCCTTCCCCTTTTGAGAGGAGGAAGAAGTAGCCTACTACTACACAATCATAGAAGACTTAACTAAAATAGCATAGGGGGAAGGAGGGTAGGTCATATTTAGTGCTATGCCCCCATTCTTGTATTTAAAATAAGTTTTGTATAATAGGTCTATTCTTGGAGGAAGCAGACCAACAGGGGTAGCCTAGAAGTGATCTAGAGAGTAGCCCCATGTGACACAAGCAACATATCTAGTGTCATACACAACATGCAAGGAGCCCTCATGAGACAGATTCAAACATTTATGGATCACCAAAGGGACTGTGTTCATGGAAACCAACCATGGGATGCTTAGCTTCACTCTGAACAAGTTAGACTCTAGGATGATATCAAAAAGAGAATTTATAGTCCTGGGTCCTACCAAGATTGAGAGGGTGATAGAGCTAACTTAAGGGACTAAGAGTTCATCATGCGTAAATATTGTGCTCTTATATTTATCATACCCATCCTTATGCAAGAAATTTATCAACATAATTTCCTCCATTATAACAACAATTCCAGTCATAGTGATGTCGTTGATACAAGCAAGAATGTATAGAGGAGAGGGTTCTATATTCGCATTCATAGGCAAGTCATGTGATGTAAAGGTTATAACAAGTGATCTATTCTTCTTTTTGTTTTAAAATTCAAATTGGGAGGTGTTGGCCTCCTCTTAACTGTTTGAGCCTTTTCTTTCAGAAAAAATTCTACCACTGCCTCTTTGACCTCTTCCTCTTCCATTTCTTCCTCTTCCCCTGCCTCTCACATTGGCTTGAGCTTTGAAAGCTTACTCCTGGGAAGAATTTTCAGACCTATTTAGGCGTTGCTCATGGGTTTGAAGTGAACCCATTAACTCATCAACTGTTATTTGTGAGAGGTCCTTTGCCTCTTCTATGGTGATCACTATTGGATTAAATTTTGTGGGCAGACTTCTGAGGATTTTATCCACAATCTTCTACTCTTCCATTGATTCTCCATTTATCCTCAACTGGTTAACCAAGGTGGAAACCCTTGTATGAAAATTTGAAATGGACTTATTTTCTTTCATCTATAGGGTCTCAAACTCTATCCTTAATAGCTGGAGTTTCACTAGTCTCGCCTTGTCAGTACCCTTGTAACTATTTTGAAGTATTTCCCATGCTTCTTTTGCATAACTAGCTACTTCTATTCGAGGAAAGATACCCTCTATCAAGGCTGTCTCAATCAAATTAAGGGCTTTAACATCATTTCTCCTTGTCTCCTTCAACTAGTTATTTTGAGCATTGATCAATGATTTTAAATGCATTTGGGTCAGTCACATCTATGAAACCATTTGCTACTAACTCCCATAAATCATTTGCAACTAAGATAATTTTCATTTTCTTTTCCTAGACGTCATAGTTTTTACCATCAAAGATAGGTGGTTGTTGCCAACTCCTATTATCTCCTCCAACCATTTTGCTAAATGGGTGAAACTGCAAATACCCAGAACAAAATTAGAGCTTTACTTCACTGCCTAGGAAACTAGGGCTTTAAAAACTAAATGCCCAGAAAACATAGGGTTTTGATACCAATCTGTTGGGAAAAAGAAACCAACTAAAGTGGGAAAAGATGAAAACACACAGTAAAGAGAAAAGGAGACAAGACAAGAGAAGGAGGCAGAATATGTTTTCTATTTCATTCAAACACTAAAAGATTACATTCAAAATGTTTTACATACAAAACTTTGAGATATGGCTCTGTATTCCCTTCATACAAAATATTGTGCATATTTCAGTGCACTTGGATATTTTTGTGTGCTACTACATGCTAGGGATTATTCCAGAGCACTAGAACATTGCTCACTTTCAAAGTATTATGCTGCTGCAAATTCTCATAAACATTCCCATCACTATTCTACTAAACATTCCTCCTTGTTTTGTTGTTTCTCTATCTAACTAACAGAAAAATCTTGTTTTTCTTTTGTCTTTGTTGACCTTTCCAAAAATTGCCGCTCATATCCAAATTCACCTACTAGAATTAATTTGCTGCTAAAACATTAACTCGAGAACATAAATCAGACACGACAAGTGGGGGAAAGATCCAAAATGGATCTAATTTGACTGTGCATTAAATGCACTTTCCTGTTATTTCTCAAGATTAGATATTCCAACACATTCACTCACCTTTCTTTAAAATCTCTTCACTCTATATTCATTTCACATTACTTCTGGCATAGCCCACCATATCCTACACACCATCTCTCTATCCATATTTTGTTTTCTTCTACAACCCATAACACTCCTTTCCCACTAATTGATGCATCCTCCTATATGCATGATATTATGTGTTTTATTTTTCTCTATCTGCAATTTCAAATTTCAAATGACAACAACATTAGCACCCCTCTATGCACCCCTATTCTTTCACAACCTCTTCACTTCGTACCCTCCATAGATTGTTATTGGTTTTAGCTTTCAATCTACTTATTGGCTAACATTTCCTGCACTTCCTTCTAAACACAAATTGGCTTTCCTTCATGCCTCCATAATTATTGATCAACACTTTATCAAATACTTTCTTGCATGTATTATATCATTATCAAACACCCTCTTCTTCTCCTTACCAAGAGATGCTTGATATTGAATGAAGAAATATCAAAACACATTGAAACATATAAACTTAGAAAATATTCAATCAATCATATAAACACACAAAGATTGTTCATTGTGCTACTACATAAAAAAGAATTCATTGTTTCACCAAATTCATTACATCATACCTCTTTTATAGAGGAATTTACAAGATAATTCTAGAAACATACTAAATCAATTCTTTCACTGCTGCAAATTGAATTTTCCTAAATACTTCCTACATGTACGTTTCATGCAAAAGCTTTCTACTGTTGTATGCCTAATTAACTGCAGAATATATGGGAGAAATTACATGCCAACACTCCCCCTTAATTTTGACCACAAATTCTTTCAACTCTGCAACCAAGTCTTCAGAATCCCCCAAATTATTTTATTCATGATACTTTCAAATTATCCTCAATATTTGCAAATCTCTCTTGAACTCTTCACCAGCTGCTATGATAGTCCTTCAAACATTGAATTAGCTCACTATTTGTAGCTTTCCACTTTTCATCATGTCTTGTCAAACCTTCAACCTTTTGTTGATCACTAGCATCTTTCACATATGAATATTTATATTTAAACAAAATTTTCAACATACCTGTCCACTTTTTCCAATTTGATCCAAAACTCCAACCACAATTCAACATCATGCATCCTATCATAGATTTAGTCTCCCAATTTCGTTGCCAACACTTCTTTTCTGAATGATTTCTCAAACTACAAATAGAACACAGATGTAGATCCCAACATGTATCTTTTATATGACCTTCCCTATTACAATGGGAACATTGAATACAATGCATTTCTAGAACAAATTTGCATGATCCTATAAAATTTCCTTTACCTATAGTATATCTGAGACCTTCATATTTTGGTCTTATAACCACCTCAATCGCCTCTTTTCTTCCTTGTGCATTCTTTCCTAATCCTTGTCCTCATTCTTTTCATAATTTTAAAGCCAACATTTTCCTCATTATGATTAACATGATTTCCAAATTCAAACACTTCATCAACTTTACATTCTTCTTCTATACATTCCTCATCAAAATAATATTAGCCATATCACACAAGCTACTTGATTTATCATCTAAACAATAATCCTCTGTACCACAAGCAACATTACTTATCAATTGCTTTGTCTTTAAACATTTATTTTCTTCTTTCAACTTTGATAATTTTTCTTTTAGTAAACAATTTTCTGAACTTCTAACAATTTTAGTTTTTCTTCTAAACCTTTATTCATTTTCTTAACCTCATCAAACAATTTTAATTTTTCTCCTAATTCTTCATTCTTTCTCTTAACATTACCCAATTCCTTTTCAAGATTCTTAGTTTCACATAAAGACTCATATTTCTCCTTTATCAACTCCTTTATTCTTTTTATAAATTCAAAATTATCTTTTCTAGCTTTCATCAATTCTTCTTCCAAAACTTCATTTTCTTTTTTTACTCTTTTGCCAACTTTTTCCATTGAAACAAATTTCATTAAACTCACATGATTCTACTACAACAATTTCTTCTTTTCTTTAAGAGCAACACATGCCTTTAACCTTTCTCTTGCAAGTTATACCTTGTCTTCTACAAATCTCTTAAAATGATGAACATTGATCTCTTTTTCTACAACTTCTTTTGAAGTTACACAAATACAACAATTCTCTCCAAAAAAAAATTGTGATTTACTTTTAGCAATAAAAATTGATCTTATCTCTTTATTTTGTGCAACAAATTTCTTCCGATACAAATTGCCTCAAGATCTCTTCAAATCTTTTTCAAAACACACAATCAAGCTTTTCAAAACAAAATTAATTACCTTTTCCAACAACCTAAGAAACATTTTCTACACTTGTCTTTTTGCATTGCAGATGATATAATCTGTGATCTGAAAACAACATCAAATATGGTGACTTTTTTATTTCTAGATTTGAAACCATTAAAATCTACATTGGTAACAAAACTCCTAAACAACATCAAATATGGTGACTTTTTTATTTCTAGATTTGAAACCATTTAAATCTGCATTGGTAACAAAACTCCTATCTACAACAATCTTCTCTGACTTCTCTTGAATCTTCAA
>VDFB02388105.1:0-62726 GCA_007258455.2 Sequoia sempervirens | reverse complement strand
TTGGATTTAAATCTACCATCGTAAAAGGTGTTCCAAGATTTAGATTGGGTATACTCACATTTTTTGTACCATTGAGGTTTGTAGGAGATAATGATCCCATGTATGGATTGTATAAATGTGAGTTATGAAAATCCATTGGCATTGTAAGGTTTTGATAGTTTGGTTGACTTGGATTACTCATGATGTATGTATCAAGTTTATATTCCATGTTCCTCTTTTGTTTTGACCTTTGCTAAAAAGCAACCTAAGGTTCTTAGGACAATGACTTAGATGAAGGGATGAAAGGGAAATGATATGAGTGTTGGAATGTTTAGGACTTTGGATCATCGCTAGACTTAGGCTTGATTTTGATTGGTTTGATTGGATAAATGAAACTTGTAAACCCTAAGATGTTGGATGTGATTTTAGGATGAACTTGTTCAAAGAATTGCTAATTCAATTAAATGTATGAGAAAGGATGCATTCCCCTACACCTAACTAAACAAGGTGATGTTGATTTTGATGATCTACCCAAGTCTAGAATGATGTTTCCAAAGCTCTAAAGTTGTTTGGTGGGATGGATTTTGATAAATGTTTGGGATGGGTGAAATGTTTGATTTGATCCTAAATGAACCTAGGAAGGACTTGTTTCTGAGACCAAGATACTGAAGAATATGCCTTCTCAAAAGTAATTCAAAATCAAAAGATCAATGTTTCGTACGGAAACTATACGACCAAAAGATACATGTGTGGGGTCCATTGATTCAATCTTTTCTTAATGAATTCTTTTATCACAAACACTTTGGATTATATTTTCAACTCAATGTCCAATGTCCTAATTTTCTTTCATCCCACAAAATGCATTATGCGGAAGTCAAGGAAATCAAGGCAAAGGTTTCCTAAAGTTGACTTTAGTAGGAGCAAATTGAGATGAAATCCAAATGTTTAGAAGCCTCTAAGGATACGAATCCCAAGGGCAAGCAATAACATGTGAATTTGTTCAAGGATATTTGCTTCTCCTAAAGGGTTTGAGATTTGATGCTCATGTTCAATGTTGGTTTTCCAATGTTTTCAATCAAAGCACTGTGTTTTCAAACTGACTCGCAAGCAATATACCACCCTAGCTCAATTGGTACGTTTTTCTTGGTGGGCTTTCCTCATGCCCTTCATAGTAGAAGAGATGATTTTACATGCAATCAAGGAAAAAATATAAAGGTATGTTAAGAATGAAGTCTTAACCTCTATATTTTAATCGAGATCGGACATGGCAAGTAACTTCTTGGAATCTAAGTTCCAATGCACCACTTTGATAAAATCGCTCAATGGATCAATTGGTCACTACAAAACAAGGGTTCTATTTCAGAATTTTTCGTTCGTGGAGTTTGAACCATACGCCAAGAGTCCCCTTTCAGATCCATCTCGTCGGAGCCAACCGTGTGATACTGGCGTTTACTCCAATACCCACATTTATATCCTGATTGGAAATACTCTTGGCTTTAGAGTGTTACTGGTTGAGTTGTTCCCTTGGGTGTGTTCTTTTTCCCCAAGGCAGGCCCTCTAGGATAAACAAAAGCGAGTAAAGACAAAATCCGTAACTCGATCAATCTTTGATGGCAATAAAGAGAGAGAATATACGCGATAATGCCTCCACTCACACTCGCACAAGATCTTGTTCAATTTTAAACCCAAATTGAAGTGTGGAGGTGATTGCTTTGTCTCACCCTAAAGTCATGAAAAATGCCTTTTGATTCTCAAGATCGCTATAAAGCGCGAGAGAAGCGCATACGTCCTTTTTCAATGGCTTTAGTTTAAGTAAGCCTTCACGAGAAAAAAAGTTGCACTTGTTCTTTTTAAATCCACAAAGCAAAATGTGAGTTCTTTTTAAGCACCAAAAATCAAATGTGAAGTTTGTTCAATTTTAACCCAAAAATGAAGTCTAGTCAATTTCTAAGGTTCAATTTTAATCCAACATTGAAAGAAAACAATGATCTAATTGGATTAAAATAGAAAATTAAAGCATGAAATGGAAGCCTTTAAGCATTAAAAAATTCTTTGTGAGTTTCAAGTTTGATGCTCAATTCTTCAATTCCAACCTTGCTTTTGTCTTCAAGCTTGATTTCCAATGACTCAATAGTGGTTTGAAGGCATGATACTTGTTTAAGACTCATATCTCACACTATATGTAGCCTATCAGCTAATTAGTAATTGGAATCATAAGTTTAATAGAAATATTGAGAAAAAAAAAAATATTAGCAAATTTTTATTGGAGATGGATAATTTTTCGTTGTCAAAATTTTAATTATATGGAAAATGTTATATGTATTGTTTATAAGATAGAAATCAAATAATTTCTTTTATTGTAGAGTAGTAGAAATGATGTTTATAGGATAGAAATTAGTGAAATAACTTATATTGCAAAGTAGTAAAAAAAAAAAAACAAAAAATCATGTGTCATCATTAAAATTTTAGCGTGTTTAAATTTTATTAGAATTAAAGTATCTTATGCTTGGAGTTTTTAATTTGGTATCATTGATCTCAATGTGAATGTATCTTAGAGGTGTATTAGAATTCAAATACATTTCTTGATAGAATTTGAAAGTTTCCATCATGAAAGAGTAAGTGGCTTAGTGGTGGAAAACATCACTAGTCATAAGTAGGTTCTAAGTTTGAATGTTTATCTATATGATATTCTCATTAATATACCTACAATTTCTTGTAGAAATAAATATAATCATTCTTGTAAAGTAGAATATAAGTAAATAAAATTAAAATCTACTTGTAGAAACAAATGCAATCCTTGTCGCACCATAGTAGAAAAATAATAAAATTTTAAATTTGTGAAAATGGCTCAAATAACTCTTGTATGTATGTGATAATGTATGTACACTCTAAGCTCTTGGGAATGAATCTACATCTTTACATTGTTTAGTAATTTTCCCATTTAATATTTATGTAAAAAATGGACTTCATTAATTACCAATATTTGGTAAGGATGAAATGTAGATTTTCTATTGACTATTTGATTGTTGAAGAGTGTGACATGTTTAAGTGGAGTGTATAAAGATGGAGAACCTTGTGAACAAAACTCTCTACATAGTCTAGGGTAATCCCACAATAATGAGTCCCACTTTTTGGCCAAGATGGACATTTATATCAACAATTTTAACTGAATCTTTACTTTATGAGACCTATAGCATCTAAACCATTAAGAATTTGAAGATGATGCGAACTAGTTAGTGATTTGTGGCGATTTATGTGTAGATTCTAAATATTTTTATTTTATTTTTCTTTTAAATAAATTGTGAATCTTTTAAAATCTCCTTTAATTACTAGTTTTTAATAAGAAACAATGTTTTCAGAAAGTAACGTTTATGTTGTCCAACATAACTTTTTTTTCTAGAAAGGATAAAATTCTAAATTTTAAAATATAGATTTTTAACATCAATATCTAGTGCATGGATATATTTTCACAATTTTTGTTACATATTTTTTAAACTTAATTTTTGAAGTTATGGTAACTATAATTTGGACATAGGTGTATGTTGTCAAGCATAACTTGTTTTTTTGGAAAACTACTACCAGAGAGGGTAGCACTCTTTCATTAAAATCAAAAAGATTTAAATAGATTAGGTTTTTTTGTGTGCAATTTCAAAAAATTCTTCAAAATTTGTTGACCTTAATATAATTGCATGTTTGGGTCAGGAAGGGGGCAATCTTTTCCTCTTTACTTTCGTACATCCCTTGTCATACGTAGTATCTTTTTCCTTGCATGTTTCCATTTTTGTGGATCCTTCCTCTACAAACCCCGATGGAGGCTATAAATTTGAGGACTATGAGACTAATTAATCAAGATTCCCAACACCATCAAAATCTATCAGAGCAATTGAAGAGGGGGAGGAAATGGAATTCACATTTTGTGCAGCATGTGGAGATGACGGTACAACCTTCTATTTGGGAGCAATAACATAATGGTTGGATTTAGCCCCCACCCACCATGAGGGATGATTTGGGAAAGCTTTTCCTTGTGTTGAAGCATGCTTCTTGTTGCACTAGGAAGTTGTGTGCATAGTTTCAAGTAATAGTGTCTACATTTGAAAGAAATATTTACATAATATATCAGTTGGCGCCAACGTCTATTCCCCACCATCAAAGAGACTTCAATTGGAAGGCCTTTGGATAAATCAAATTCAACACTTAAATGAGCACAAGTAGAATTTTCATAATTTATGGTTTCTTTTGAAATGATGTGATATTTGCCAACTCCATTGGTAATTGCCACCAAAGACTCAATCTCCCAAAACTGCAAAGGAAGGTAAGGAAATCTTACCCAAAGAAATGTTGAGGAGAAGGTATCAATATGGGGGTTGAAAGAGGGAAACCATGGCTTGATGCATAAGAAATCACCTTGAAAAAACCAAGGACCGGTGTTGAGAATCAGTGCCTTATATTCTAGAGATTCAAATTCTACTATGAAAACCCCTTAACACAAGGGTAAATGTTGATTTTTGTCTCCATAAATTCTTCCTATTTTTTGCTTATCCAAGAATGGTGGTTGCACAGTTTCAACCAAACTTTCATAAATCTGCATACTAAGGCATGTTCTTGTAAGTAGGCTTCTCTATTCGTGGTAATAATATCCAAGCAGATTTTTGGGACTAAAGCCAAGTGATAGATGGAAAGATGGAGGCTCTGAGAGGTGTGATAACAAGAAAAAGAAGACTCTAGGGATGATTTTGTATCGGCCTCCAAACACCCACGAGATGGGTTAGAGGCTAGACCCAGTGCCACCTTGAAGTTAGGTCGTGATACCTTTCGCACAAAACTACTTGATATTCTAAGAAAATTGGACCGAAATTCTTGCGTTGCATCCCATTCTGACGATACAACCTTAGCATCATGTCCCATTGTTGCAAGAATACCATTCTGCATTGTAGAGGGGAAGGTATGTGTAGATTTGGAAGCAAGGAAACTACTGCCAGTTGCAGGGTTTGTGGCGGTTATTGGAGCAAAGTGAGCCATCTTTTTCACCCGATATTGAGGATGAAATTTCAATTTTCAAGCATAACTTGTTGTGTATTTATTGAAATTCAATTTTTTTGGGTGAAACAAGGACATCAATACCTAGTGCAAACATATTTTTTGAACTTTTTTATAATGGTTTACTATTTTTCCAAGGTGTGTAGAACAAAGAACTTGATGTTTGGTAAAAAACCTATGTTTAGTAAAAATTGAAAATTGAATACATGATAGAATGAAAACATCAAAACTATACTTTTTGGAATGCTCATTTCGAGGACTACGATCTTGCAAATTATCTTGTCAAGTTAACTACATTTGAAAGTCTAACCTAAGGTTTAAAACTAGATTTCTAAGGAAAATTTGAAGTAGAAACCAAAAATGTCTTGCTAAGCACCTTTGTTCAAAGGATCTTTGATTGAAGGTGCCTTCGATCGAAGATTTTACCTTTGTTTGAAGGTACCTTTGAATGAAGGTGTTTTGGCTAGGGGAAAAAATATTATTAAAGTGCCTTCGAATGAAGGTCAATTAATAAAATAATATGTATGGAGTTTTAGCAGCCGACCTTCAATTGAAGGCCAATTTATCCAATGTTTAAAAAAAACATGTCTATTTGAATTGCATGTATATACACAAGGTCATTTTTGTGATTTTAATATAAAAAAAGAAGGAAAATTCGCTAGGTGTGTTCAAAAGGTCATTTTTTTGTAAGTGTTATACAAATTTGGAACATGGAATTGGCAAAGAAATTATCAAATTCATATTTTGCAAAGAAGAAGATGGGAAATCCAAGGAAAAGGCAAAATAAGGTTGCACAATATCATTCAAAAGAAAGGAAAAAAAAATTGCGTGAAGAAAGGATGCAAAGATATTATGCTTAAAAAGAAGGTATGTATATTTTATATTTTAAATTATGAAATTTTTCAATTAAATCATCTTCTAGATAACATTAGGATCAATAAGATCAAATTGTTTTCACAACTTCTTTTACTATGTTTTACACTCATTTTAGATGTCCACTCTGTATACATTTTTTAGCCTTTTTTTGCCTTCTTTTATCCCTATCTAGCCATGTTTATACTTGTTCATCTTATATTTGAATTGTATGTCCCCTTATAAATCCCTCCATAATAATAAAAAAGATGCATATTCACCTTTATCCATGTTAACTTTATATCCTTTGACTTCCTTATAGAACAAAGCCTCCTAGCATTAAATACTAGTCATACCCCTAGTGTACATCCCCATATCTTCTCACATTCATTAACTAGAGGGGATAATTTTGATGAGTTTTAGCCAAAAAAATTAATATGTGTCTCATTTATGATCCACCTATCAGAAATCTAATGTTTACCTACCCTAAAACCCTTAGAAAACATATAAATAGATTCCTCTTCCTCTACTTCTCATCATCATGCATCTATAATAATTTTGTGTTGAAACAACAAATTTGTTGTGCAAGCACTCTTTACATCCATAAATTATTGAAGGTGTTCATCAAGAAGAATAGGCTAAAAAAAATTAGTTATATTTTCCTTTCTCTCTTTGTTTAGGGCCTTCTTATGGCCTATATCTTCCTTTCCCCCCCTAGTTTCTTTCCATCCATCTCTTATCCATCCCAAACCCTTAAAACCTCCATTTTCATGCCCAATTTACATACACCCTAGCTATTATCCCAACTTACCATCCTCTATCCTTCAAAACCATTTCATTATCCTTTTGATCATTATTTTCCACTCCTTGTCCATCACCTTTTTTGTACACACCAGGTCTAGAGGTTGAGCATTTTATCCCAAAGGTTTTATCTTGTCCATCATTATTTCCACTTTTAACCCTAACCTAGGTTTGCATGCATCCTTTAACTATTTCCAATGTGAGTTTTATTGAAATTACTTATAGAGGGATTGACCAAGGTAGCATCCCCTTCAAAACTTCATTTTTACAAGTGATTTTGTGTAGATTCAAAAGAAGTAACAAAAGAAAAATGGATTACAAGACTTATCAAACCTTCCAAGAAAGTTTTAGATATTCCTACCATTATGTTGGCCATGTAACCTATGGTATATTACTACTAGAGTTAGTTTCCCTTGACTAGTAGGGTCAACTGTGTGGAGTTTACCTCCAAAATTTCATGGAAGCTTCCTTCAACATTTTTCAACTCAAATAAATTTTCAATTTCATTTTTTTATGTGTAGATGTTCCAATTTCTCTATTTTCTATAAGTGAATGGGTAAGGAAATGTAGGAAATGTGCCTTTTTCTTAGGTAAAGAAAAGTTAGCAGCTCTTCATTTGTAGACTATTCAAGTTGACCCTTCATGAAGTGGGGTATTGAATTCATTGGAGCCATTCATCCACCTTCTAGTGCGGGTCACAAGTGGGTTCTCACTACCATTGATTATTTCACTAGGTGGATTGAAGCTAAGGCATTGAAAGAAGCTAATGAGAGTGCTATCCTAAGTTTTTATGAAGATTTAGTGACAAGGTTTGGTGTTCCTAACTCTATTATTTTTTATAATGCATTGGATTTTGTGGGTATAAAATTGAGTGAATGGGTTGTTAAATATAGTATCTATTTGAGTACTTCGTCAAACTATTACCCTCAAAGGTAATGGTTTGGCTGAGTCAACAAACAAGAACTTGATAAGGATCATCAAGAGAACTATGGAAGATAACCAAAGAGCTTGGCATACCAAGTTGAAATCTACCCTATGGGTGGATAGAATCACACCTAAAAGGTCCATTAGAAACTCTCCATACATGTTGGTGTATGGAAAAGAAGCAAGTTCACCCTTGTCGGTTGAACTTCCAACTCTTGATTTGGTTAATCAACTGGGAATGTTAGGAGTGGAAGACCCAATGGAAATTAGGTATTCATAGTTTTTAGAATTGGAAGAAATTAGAGATAAAGCAATGAAGACAATGGAATTGCATCAAAATCGAGTAAAGAGGTCATTTGACAAGAGGGCGGCTCCTAGAGTGTTCAAAAATGTGATGTGATCCTCATGTGGGATGAACTTAAGAGAAAACTTGGGAAACATACAAAATTTGATGCAATATGGAGTGACCTTACATCATTTTTTAGTGTAAACAACATAATGGTTTTCAGCTATCCAAGATGGATGGAGAAGAAGTACCAATCCTAGTTAATGGGATTCACCTCAAACATTGTTTTTGAGGTATGATCAGTCTTTTTTATATATTAGCCTAGGTTCTTTGAGTCAATAAGTGCTATTGCACATAGGTTTTAGGTGTTTTTCCATTCCTCCAAGTGTTGATGCATAGTTGGTCAATTTTTTTGGCATGTTTTGAGTCTTCCTAGGTGGTTTGGGTGAGTTTGAAGGTGTTAATCACTGTTATGGAAGTGCTACAACAATGTTCAAGGTTTGGTTTTCAGTATGTTTTCCAAATTCTTCCATGAATCCTATTCCCAATGGATTGCATAAGGCGGTTGGTCACCATGTTTAGCAAGCAAACATCTCCGAGAGGTCGCCAAAGATGTTGACACTTGTTTTAAAACATTTTTATTGAAGATATTGTAAATGTTTGTGAAGATGTTTTATGAGGCAAAGGGAAAATGAAAATTTTAATCAAGTAGTTTGGGCACCAAGTAGTGATGAAGAGAAAGAAAGGAAAAGTAAAATTTATTATTTTTGAAAGTGTCAACACTATCACGTTGCAAGAGAAAATTGTAGGGTTTCTTGGCACGTGGAAGGAGTCTCAGGCAAGAAAAATGGGCTTTAACCCACATTGCAGATCAAAGAACAAAATATGGGAGGGAGATTTTAAAGCTGGGAGAGTCTTTAGGGCACGTTGCAATGGAAGATGCAAGGAGTTGCTTGGTGGCATTGAGGGATAGGAAAAGGAGAGTCTTTACTATACTGTAAGAAATGCTAGCCTATGTGCTCAAATGTTTCTAGAATAAATCTATACGTGTTTGCTTTCTATATTCTATAGGTATGTTTGCTAAAAATGGAAATCCTTATAAAATTTCTAACTAAGACAAGTTCTAGCATTAGCATATTTTTTAGTTTCATTCAAGATCTCTTCTCTTTTCTTTAAAGGTAGATATTTTTCAATGGTATAGAAAAACATCTCGGGGTTAAGCATATTTGTTGAGCACAATACATCTTCAGGTTGTGGGTCTATGTTTTGCATTTTATGTGTGAAGAGTCTTGAAAATTTCCAGAAGATCATGACAATGCCTAGAAACTTAAAACCCTATTGGCAATGCTTAGGGCCTTGCTATCATTGTTATTAGGTTTGTGACAATATGCCTTAGGAATCTCATTTCAATCAATAGGTAGAGATAGGAAGATACACATTAAGATCCACGCACATTGCTATTAAACATTGGAAATGAAGGGTTGTCTAAGAAAATTTTAAATCCTGCTAGACCCCTATCTTGCTTTTGTATATTTTCATCATGTACCCTATACATTTTCCTATCTCTATTCAAGAGTAATAGGGTTTTAATGGTAGTCCTATATCAAGATATGTAAAGTAAGAAGAAGGTTATGAAAACCTTGATAGTGAAAAGGCATGGGACTAGGTAAAAAGCAACAACACTGTGACAAATATTTCAAGGGGGTAAGAAGGGATGTTAATTTTTCATGACAGTGGGAGGACACTTAAATATAATTTATTGGATTTTGCATGACAATTTAGTGATTTTGTGAAATCTTCATATACTAATGATCAGAGCCTTATTTAAAAAATGGTTGTCCTTTAAACTCAATAAGGGTCTTCATGAGCCTTAATAGAATTTCAAAGGTTTACATGCTCCATGAGGACAACTTAAAAGTAAAGAACAAGTCTAGCATGAGAATAGGGATCTTGCAAAACAGTAACAAATGATCATATGAGAGGACATTCTTGAGTTCACAGTCATGCAAAATTTTGATGAATATAGATTTAGGGGAGTAAAGGTGAAAGTGGAACCATAAGCCCATAATAGGGTAGTCAAGTGCGTAATGCAATAGTTATAATCTTGTACCTTGTAATGCATGAGTGAAATGATAGTCAAATGATCTTGTAAAAGGGAAATTACGTATAGGACAATCACCTTCTATCAAGGCAGAGTCAAATCAAGAACAACCTTTGCAAGCCACCATGATAGTCAGCCAAATAGTCTAAGGAGTGCAAACCATCAACAAAAGGCTAAAGTAGAGACCTAGATAAAGGAAAAAGCACATAGGAGTCTACAAATTACTTGTGTGAATATTAAAGAGACCTAGATGATAGTAAAAACCCTGGTTAGTGACAAATAAGAGAGAATAATCTCATGAATTTCATGGACACCTAGTCAAGAAGAGCATTCAATAGGGTTGAAAGATAGTTAGTTGACACTGTGAAGAGATTGCTCGAGAAAATGGGTAGTGATAACCTATTTTTATTTCATAATGGACAACCAATCAAGAAGAGCATTTAGTATTTGTAAAGAAAAATCATAATGTGAAAGGATAGTAGTGGACATAATCTCAAACAAAAGCATTTAATCACATTCATTTTATGAGCCAAGTATACAAGAGTATGACAATTTGAAAATGGTAAAATGTATCAGCTTCATAGACCTCTTGTGTGACAGTGTTAAGGAATTTAATGATAGTTCCCATGAATGACAACACCAAGGTGAACAATGGCAAGGAGATTATGCAAAAAGAGAATCATAGACAAACATTTCAAAGGGAAGAGATAGAGAGGAGAGAGGACTGTGGTTGATCTTCAAGATAGTGATTTTTTCTTTGAAAGGTCTCTTGTTGATAGTAATTATGACTATGACCTATTTGCAATGACTTATGGTTTATAAGGGTGATGATATGACAACCCTCATGAATGACTGTGAGAGTTATGATTGTGAGACCTTTTATGAGGAAAAATATGTTTCAAAAACATGCCCATGCCTTCAAGTAGTCCAAAAGGAAAAGTGTAGTCCTATTATGAAAGGGTAGAAAACGTATTTCATGAAATCTTTAACCCTTTAAACATAAAAGAAATAGAAGATAGAGGATCAAGACAATGTACAATTCAATGAGACAAGCATGACAATGGTAGATATGAGTTTTAAATGTATAATAAGACATGCCTTGTTATCTTTTGATGAAAACCTTATTTGATGACTATAAAATTGTGGCTTGGTATGGTAGGTAACAATCATGAAGTGTAACTTGAAAGTGTTGAGCTTTGTTGTGCCTTAACAACATTATGAGGATTATACACTGAGCAGTCCTAAAGAGGATATGTAGTGAAAGTTGCAAAGTTATAAAAAACTTTTGGTCATATGAATAATGAATGGTTGTTAAGAGCAAGAACATAGTGAAAGGACAAGTATTCCTAATAGTGGCAATTGCACAAAGATAACATCATTATCAATAAAGACACACTGCTAGTGATATTGTTTTGGAAAGTCATATGGGGCAAGATTAATTATATTCATAGAGGATGACTCAAAGTGCAAAGTGATAGTTATGGAAGCAGTTTCATATGATAAATAGGGGGTAAATGACGAGTATTCTTCAAGAAGAGCAGTTTATAGAGGATGCCAAATTATCCTATCATTTGTAGTAGACTGCAGTTGATGGAGATAACATGGGTATGATGATGAAAGAATATAAGGCCTTTGACAGTTAAGGTAGTGCAAATTCCATGAAGGACATCCTATAAAAGTGCAAAAACACAAGGCCGAGAAGAATATTTTAGTGATAATACAATGATTAAAAGCATGAAGATAGTGTATAAAGGACAATTTATGATGAACAAGGAATATGAAAGAGATCTTAAGATTATTATAGGTTAAAAGATGACATAGTTATCTAATGATATAATTTCAGGTTGAGTGACACATTTGTCAATTTCTCATCCTCAAAGTTCTCTTACACCCCTAGGATGGTTCTGACCTTTTCAACTCTTTTGCACATGTTTAAAAGCTTAAGGAATGAAGGTTCCAGTAGATAAGGAAGTAATGAACATTCAAGCATTGTGCATGTATTGGGAGGGGATCATTATGAGCAGTTGGAGAGTTAATGGCTAGTGGACAATAGTTGAAGAGATATAGGGAGCAATTTGTTGACCTGGATAGTAGGTTGAGAGTATTCATGAACCTTCAAAGGAACATGATTATTAAAGGAGGCCAAAACAAATAGTTTTTTACCCATATTCTATGCCACCTTGGAACCTTTGATGAAGTCATAGCTGTAGACACTCAAAATTTGTCCTCACAATCGTCTTATTTTTCGTCTATTAATTAAATGGATATTATTATTTGTTTAATTATTTCATTTGATACTTTCTTCTATTCATTCATCAATTCACTTAAATCATTAACATATTATAAGCATTATCCATTTGCATAATCATTTATTCATCATTTATCCATTTCATAATACTCTATTCATATTATCATTAAAATATCTATGCATTCAATTCACATTAATCTTTATCCATTTACATATTTCATTAAATCATTTGCATACATAAATCCATTTATTTAAATTATTCATTAATTCACAGATCCACTTTAAATATAAACTCCTAAACCTTCATTATATCATAAAGTCACCCATTTATCTCTCTCATTCCCATCAATTTCATTTGATTAAAGAATATGGGATAATTATTCATTCCTCCACTTCACTCTTTAATCCCACATCTCTCTCGTAACTTGAATCTATCGTGAGGAAATTTATATAAACCCTCTCTTCTCACCAAAAATCACATTTAATTTAGATCATACAATCCTTTCTTCCATTCATCATAGCTTCTTATTGCATTTGTGCTTGTGAAAATCCAAGAGCACCAAATGAATAAATCAAGATCTTGGTGAATAGGAGAACAATGGAGTGACTTTTCCTTTTGAATGCATATGTTTTGGTTTTCATAGTGTAGTATTTTGTTTTTTCATTTGTGCTCATTTTAGAAAAGCTTCATTGATGTTATGGTGAGATTTTGATTTCTGATTATAGTTTCGATTAGTTTTTCATTTTTAGCGTATACAATAGCAAAATAATAGTTTTCAATGCCCAAGGAGAGTTTGACATGTTCAAACACATGTACACATGTCACTTATCTATTGTAACAAATTGCTAAGGATTTGGAAAATCTAAAGCTTGTTCTATTGTGTGAAAATTAGTAATTGATGTTTAGTTTTGTGGTTTCATGCATAAATCCTTAAATATATACCTTATTTTGGCACCTTTAAAATAAAAAAAATGTATTTTATGCAGGTTATAGTTTGTGTTAATGTAAAAAGAATAGCTCCTATTTGTAAAGAACACTTAATTTTATTCCTTCTAGGACTTAAAAACACTCAACCTCTCTATAAAACACTGATACATGAGAATGTTAAAGCTGGAGTTGTGTAAACATAGCTGAGTTATTGATCTTTTGTGTTAAAATAAAAGTCCAAGGTCTAAAGAAAACACATTTGGTGCATCACCCACATAGATAGTTTCATTTTTATTCTATATTTTCTACGTTTTCCTCAGTAACAACAATAGTGTAAGTTAGTATAGGTGAACACCAAGGGGAACCAACACTCTCTAGAGGTTCTTTTCCGTCATAGGTGACCTACAAACTTGGAAAGGATCCCATGTTTCACTAGTAAGCTAAGTTCTGCAACTTAGGTGATAACAGGTACATAGTGACCTTTTATCCTTTCTCACTCATTTTTTAGTAGCCAAGTATCTAATTACCTTCATTGATGATTAATCTCAACACATGGGTGTACTTTCTCAAGTACAAGAGTGATGCCTTCACCAATTTCAAGACATTTAGGGTGTTCATGGAGAAGTAATTAGGCTCTTTTATTTGCTAGCTACACATAAATAATGAGGGGAATATGTTGAACCAAGCATTCTAGGGCTACTACAATGATCATAGCATTCATCATTAGTATATGATTCCTTATACTCCTTTGTAAAATAGTTTTAGTAAACAAATTAATAGATCACTTAGGGAGATGACCAATTGTAAATTTTAGTCTTGGTTTGTGGATTCATCCTTTTGTGCTAAGACAATCAATTGTGCTAACTATATTTAGAGTTGCATTCCCCATAAGGTAGTTTTGAATATCACTCTAGAGGAAGCTTGGTCTAATATCAAGCCCAATGTTTCCATCTTTAGGATATTTGGTACCAAGGCTTGGTAAAACATAGCATATGGTCAGTGTATGGAAATAGAGAAGAAGAGTCAACCATTCATTTTTTGGCTATTGTGAGGATGTGAAGGCTCATTGGTTGTTTGATCCTACCATGAGAGATGTCTACTTTTGCAAACATGCCTAGTCTGATGAGTCTTTGCCACATTCAAACTCGATATATACAAGTCTTCTTACTCACTACCTACTTCACCTTATTTATCTCATGAGTCCATACATGTGTACTAGATGATACTTAAAATGACAGTTTTGTACTACCACCTCCTACTTTGCCACTTCTTCATCCTACCACTCATGTTTTTCCTTAGTGGGATCATAGTACTATTTATGATGTTAGATCTTTAGTTGGTGATCCTTTGAATTCTTACTACAATTGCTCCTAGAATTTTAGTACTAGTCCTTTGAGTTATGCTATATCTATTAATTCACATAGTTTTTTAGAGGCTTATGGTATTCTAGAGTGGGATGATGTTGTGCATGAGAAGTATTCTTCTTTGATGAAGAATCACAAATGGAATTTGGTTTCTCTTCCTAAGAGAAGAAATATGATTTGATGCAAGTGGGTGTACTATACTGGGTAAATGCAAGAAGACGAGTCCACGAAATGTGGAAGTTTTTGCCTTAGACAAAAACTTGAAATCGACTTCAAGAAAATGGGATCCCATTTTTTAATAAACGAGATCTTGTTTAGGTTTGGGGTTCCGAGCCTAAAATCTAAAAGGAGATCTCACTTTTTAAAAAATGGGAACCCGTTTTGAAAAATTTCCACTAATGGAATGTTTTCATTTTTGGCAACTTTTCAAAATGGGATCCCATTTTGAAAGTTTCCATTTTTGGCAATTTTCAAAATGGGATCCCTGTTTGAAAAAGCATAAAAGTTATTTTTATGAAGCGGATCCCGTTTTAGAATAGGATCCGATTTTAAAATATGAATTTTGGTTGGGTTTGTGCTTTGCTTGGTTCGAAAAGGCTTGGGGACCCGAACCTAAGCTTTGGACTTGGTTTGAACTACAAGTTGAAGGTCTTGACAATGTCACAAGAAAATAACGACTTTGGGCATATGTCTAAAGACCTTTTTTGCAAAAAAAATTGATGAAATTAAAACCCATTATAGATGAGATAGTGTAGATTCCAAATATGTAATTTTTTTTACAATTGGATTAATTTTTTTATTTTTCAATTAATTTCTGATGAAACAGGTCCATAAACTTGAATTATCAAGGTTTTTTAGTATTTTAATAAACTTTTATTAACATAATTTTTTGAAAAACAAATTGTACAGAAGCATACTTCAAGCAATTCTTTTCAATTTAAAAAAAACAAAAAATGATAAGTTTAGGTCATCTTATGTGTGATGTACACAACGATTTTTCAAAACACCAACTATGGTCGATAAAAAAATAACAAAAAAATCAATAAAAAATTACAAAAAATATGGAAAGTGTGCTTCAGTGAGTTACAAATATTTTCCCAAAAGGATTTAGAAAAATATGATTATTTAGGTCAAAATATGGATGATGTACAATGCATGGTATGGTAAAAAAAGTGACTTTTAAATAGTGGTTTTTAGAAATGCTTATTGAAAATCAATTTGTATCATTTGGGTATTGAAATAAATTACATATTTGGAAACTATACTTCGAGTAATACATTTTATGATCAGTGATGTTTTTCAATATTCCATCTCTAAGTGCTTCAAATTTTAAGGTCAAATGTGTCAAATTTTGAAAATCAGGGAAAACACTTTTACTAAATGGCCAAAAAGTGGACTCAACCTCTTGCCAGCATACTACTAAGTATGTAGCAGATGATTCTATTGAGAGGTATAAGGCACATCTTATTGCTAAGGGTTTTTCACAAGTTGAGGTATTGACTACTTTGATATATTTGTGCCTATAACCACGATGGACTTTGTTTGCCTTGTCATTTCTCTTGTTGCATCTTAGGGATGTCCTATTTACTAGATTGATGTGAAGAGTACTTTCTTACACGTTGATCTTCATTAGGAGATCTATATGGAGTAGCCTCCAAGATTTTTGTAGGATTATTCTCTTATTTTTAGACTATGACATTCTTTACATGATCTCAAAAAAGCCCCTAGGGATTGGTATGAGAAGATATATGGTTTCAAACATTGTCACTTTGATCACATATTGTATATTTAGAGACATGGAACTAATATTTTCATGCTAGAATTGTATTTAGATTATTTAATTCTCACTAGTAGCTCCTCCTACATCCTTTAGGACATACAACATTAATTGATGGAGCACTTTGATATTCAAATCTTAGGCTTCTACACTTCATTCTTGGTCTACAAGTTCTTAAGCCTACTAAGGGTGTTTCCATGCATCAATAAAAGTATTCCATCGACCTGTTTCATCATTTTAACATGGTTTCTAGTAAGCTAGCTCCTACACTCTTTGTTGATTTGACTACTGATTGCACAACACCTAGCATTGATTGCACTTTGTATTGATAGTTGGTGGGCAGTCTCTTGTATTTGACACATGCAAGTCCTAATATCACTTTTGTAGTTAGGCTTGTCTCCTATTTTTCCTATAATCATCATGAGTCATTAGAAGGAAATCAAGCACATTTTGAGGTATATTCAAGAGGCAACACACATTTTGGAATTTAGTACACACTAAGAGCTTCATAGATAGTAGGCTTCATTGGCCCATATTGTGTGGGTGATCTTGACTCACAAAAGTACACTTCCATTTTTTTCCCTTGGTTATGGCCCAATTATATGGTCTTGCAGGAATTAAATTGGTGTTGCATTATCATCTATTGAAGCTAACTATCGATATGTAGTTCTTTCCATCCAAGAGGTTTTGTGATTTCGATAGATTGTGACTAAATTTGGTCAATCACTTGATAGTCCTACTATTCTTTGTTGTGATAACAAAACTTCCATTCATATTGCACACAACCTAGTTGAACATCAAAGGATGAAATACATTGAGATACACATGCATTTCATTCGACAACTTATCCATGATGGCCATATCTCCTTAGAGTATTTTCCTATTGAGGAGCATTTTGCAAACATATTCATTAAAACTTTGGTGACAATTTGTTATCTTTAAATGTGATTGATGCTTTGGGTGAAGAAAGTTTCCTTTGGGTGGTCTTCTTGAGTCCTTTTATATTTTTACATCTATTTTTAAGAGGAGTTTTTTCCCATGAGATTTTCTCATTTTCTTTGATTGTGAGAGATTTATTTATTTGTACATGGGTACCTCATCAGACCTAGTTGTTGGGACCCATTTCTTTATTTTTCATGCATTAGTTTAGTGCCTCCCTAAGTTGCACTTAAATTGTGGTTTTGGTGTGAATGTGGTACTTTATCTAACTAGTTAGAATTAAGTGTTGGGAAAATATGTCTCAACCTTGCAATTACATAAGGTATTGTTGATACATCAGTGCGGGGGGTGCAGGGGGTTCAGGAGAAGTGCCCTTGAAAACCACATTTTATGTATATTTTATTATTGTAAATCTAGATCATTCATCATTAGGTCTCAGATCTGATAGTTGATATTTTGTTGGCTTGACTTTCCCTAGAAGACAACCCTATTTTATGAGGGTGTTGTATTACGGTTGTGTATGTGATGTATTATGAGAGTCTAATAGTGGTTGTGTTGCCTCTGGATCTTTGGTTGGTAATACTCCTGTGAGAAGCTTGCTCTGCAACTATATTGTAATCTTTGTGATTTTTGAATAATATATTGGATGACTTTTGGAGTGTGTGATTTTTCTCTTGAAAAGGTTTTCCCCATGTAAATAACTCTATTGTGGTATGCATGATATATATATTTATTTTTGTTTAAGTTTCTCTAACTATTAAAGATCTGTAAAGTTTTGCATTATCCTCCTCTCAAGATTAGAGTAGGAAGTTGTTCTACTACCTTAGCTTCCTTATATTTAGGACCTAGTCACACCTTAGTCTTAAACTTTCTTTTTTACTTTTTGTCTCATTTCATGGATTTTAGGCACTTGGCATAATCTTGTATGATTTAGAGATTTTTCAACTTGCTAATATATCAAGGTTATTTATTTTTATTGTATAATTACTATATTCACTTTTTTCTAAGGCAATACATATTTTTCATTATAGCTCTCAATTGTGGAAGGTTTATTTAAATTTTGTTGATATATTTTTGTACCCGTGGGTTCACCATTGCTCCAACATAACCTCCTTAGAAAAATAGGCCTCACTATTGAGACCAAAAAACTAAAAATATTGATCTATTTAAAACTTTACCTATTTTAGAGATAAAAATTAACATTTTTGGTAGGCATGGACGAATCCATGGGGAGAAAAAATTATATAACACATATAGATTCATATAGTTATATAATTCAGTAAAAGCATACAATGATTGTGGGAGCCATAAGTATAGCTAACATCAATAGGGAATGTTTTGTTGATTAAATAAGCATCACATTACCTGTACATCATATGATAAAAAATTCATTGGCTCACATGATGTCAATAGTGTAAGAATTGTTCACAAAAAGGTTCTTTAGGAACCACCCCTAGTTGTATGAGTAATTATTAGCCATGCTTAGCCCTTAGTCATCAGTGGGAGTCAACCCATGGTGGTTGAGCCTAAGTGCCATTGATGAGGGACCACTTAGGTGACATTTTTCCCCTTCCACTACTTTTTTCCACAAGGGATCCACCTAGGTTATGTTTATGAATTGACACTAGTTCACTGCCACCACCACTTAGTTGGTGGCACTACCCATTCCCAACTTGAATAGTGTATTCAAGTGTCATAGTGGAGCACTTTTATTTTAGAGAGCATAACTTTCACCTAGGGAGTCACATTTTCACATCCTTATAGTAAAAAAAAAGTCTTTTTGAGAACTATGTAGCGATATTAGTGATTTTTTTGCATTTTTGTATTTGTGATAGAAAATGCTAGTTGAAGCTAGTTTTTTCCCTTATTTTGATAGGTTATATCTTGTGCCTACAATGCCCAATTTTGAACTTTTTATAGGTGACATAGAGAGCTTCCTAGTGGATTAGGTATGAGAATGTTGACATTTGATCTATTCACTCATTTTTGTAGATTTGTTCTTGGGTTCCTTTACTATAGTATTTTATGGTTTACAATAAATCAAATCTAGACATGATTTGGTGTTTGATTCTTGGATACTCTACATGTTAATATCTTGTTGCCTCTATCATAATTATTATTAATATAATCTTGAATCTATATGTTGTATTGTAATATCTTTGAGCTATGTAATTTTGTAGGTTGTATATACTTACTAGTTGCATGGATAACTTGGATGTTTTCCATCTATACCCATATATGTAAAAGTGTTGATGTAGATTCTATTTGGTTGGCCTTGTTTGATCACTTGGTTCATTGGTATGTTTTTCATTTAGAGGTAGAGAGATGGTATTAATTGAGATAGTTGTATTGTGAGACCTATACTTGTTCACTATATGGTACATAAATGTGAGACTTAGTGGGATTTGATAGTTACATTGAATGGTGTTCATGGTGTCATTGAGGTTCCTTGTATGCTTAGAGATTTGGTATAACATGGTTATTTGTGTCCATACATTGTTGGTTGTGAGATCATGGTGTCATGGAGGTTCCTTATACACTTAGAGCTTTGAAATGACATGGTTCTTTATGTAGATGCATTTTTGGTGGTGATGGATTATTTCCTAAATTATAGATGATGGTATATCTTATTAGCTTTTAGATCATGGATACACTTTATCCTTTCGAGCTACTATTATTGTAGTTAAGTTTTTTAATTATGTGAGGGTCATGAGCGATATTTATTTAGGATATGGTTATCATGATGCCATGTGTAGCTTGATATCATGGTTTAGTGGGAGCTTTGCCAATGATGTGGATTCATCACTTTATGAAGGATGATCTTCTACAATACTTTTTGGTGTTATGGAGGAGATCTTGGATCTTTCTTCTTGTGTATAATGATATTTATTTGACACATACTTAGTTGAAACCTTCTAAGGGAGATGTTGGGATATGATAAGAGACTTGGTTGGCCCATTTAGAGGGTAAAAATGCTATATAAACAAGGGTTATTATGGTAGAAAGGCAATATTATGAGTTAAGAGTGAAAACTTTGTTTGTAGGTGTTGAAGGAGTGAAGACTAAATACGAGAAAGGAATGAGTGTATGCAATCTCTATTATTGAAGATAGTATAGATTTGAGTCTCTTCTCTTTGTGGATTTTTTTCAAAAGAGTTTCTCCACTTAAAAAGGGTGTTATGTGTTTGTTCTTCTATTCCATATTTTTTTGTGTTGTTGATTTACTCTTTTGCAATCTCCATTTGGTCATGCACTAGTAAAATTATATTTATAGATGAATTAAGACTTCTATTTTATAGGTTTCACCTTCATTTTATACTAGTTTCATTTTGATGTTTTTTCTATTGTAGCATATTTTGACGTATTTCAAACCCCATTATAGATTAGAAAAAGTTTTAGAATTTATCTTCTATTTGTTGACTTCATTTATTTATTTATTTATCGGTAAAAGACATAAGCCTAATTATATATATTAATAATTATAAAAAAGAATTACATATATTACTAGAATTATAGTACTGGTAATTAATTTTCCAAAAATTATGAGCAAAGATTTCTCAGTTGGAAAAACCTACCAAAAGAGCAGTAATTTCGATCTAGTTTTTCAAAATACCCAAACAATGACGAATGTCGAACAAGCAAAGACGTTTTAAAGAACGACGAGTGTACTGGATTCCTGAAGCTGCATCATTACCTTGCATTTTCATTAATTTCATCCAAATCAAACACTTGAACTTTGACAATATCACATGCTTGAGCTCTGCATAAAATATTTGGAATGCCACAATATAATTACGGTGAAGTGGTGTTTTTAATTTTGCCCGTGCCAGGTGTGAAGTCGCACACATCCTGATGCATCTCTCAATCTAGGCTATTAATGTTAATGTAAAAAATTATGGAGAGATCTGTGCTTTTTTACAATATCTAGTTAAAATAATCAAATCTAAAATTTATTTAAAAAAATATTTTGTTGGGGTTATCACATACTATTGGTTTGTAGAAGGAGCCATGAAGAATCAATTTGGGAGCTTAGCCATGAAGAATCAATTTGGGAGCTTAAAAAGTTCCTTGTTTCAATTATGTATTTTATAATTGAGAAAAATGGAAAAGTGTATTTATTGATTGTCCGAATTCAATTATCTATTGAGTATGGATAATACAAGTTAACTATCTTTATTGAATTTCTTATTGGAGGAAAAACATATTGAAATTGGACCTTCATTTTTGTTTTTATGTTATTTATTTGAAAGGGAAAAATAAAGTTAAATTTGAAACTCATTATTTTTCAGCTTGGAGGGTTGGGCCTTTGAAAATTATGATCCAACAAACTGCAAGGAATGGGTGTAGGGCATCCTATCAATTTTAAACACTAGGTTTAAGTTTTAGGCCATGTTTGTAAAATTTTGAGCTTTGGAAAATCTACATATAATTATACTTCTGATTTTATAAAGCTCAATTTTGATATGTTTTAGGTTGGAAGGCTTTAGAATCACATTAGGAATCCATCTAGGGCTTTGTAAAAGCATCCACCCTATCATGGAAGTGTCTTGGGCTTGGAGTTTTTATTTTTGAATTTTTTTTGCATTGGTTCTTTGCAAAATTGACATCCCTTTTTGTGATTAGTTTCCAAAATGGATTTTTAGTGTTCCTATTTTGGTAAAGTTTAGTGTTAAACTTTGTTGTGTGATTATTGTCTTGAAAAGTACATTGTGATTCTTTTCTTTGCACGGTCAAAAGTCTCTAATGAAGCTTTAACTTTATTTTGGGTATTGTAAAGGTTATAAGAATTTATTTTTGATGTTTAAAACGATTCTTCATTTAAAACTTTCTTTCCTTTATATCTTCATGCATTGTAATAAAGAATTAAATAATGATTTGATTAGATATTTTATCTTGTATTATGATGCTCTTTAACATGTACTTCATTTTTGCTCAAACTAAGTAATTGGATAATGAACTACACTTTCTTTTTCTTTAATTTTCTTGGTTTGTATGTCAACGTGGTGGGTATGAGTACATGATCACTCACATAAGGTGAGATCTCATTAAACCTTATGATTAGTAGTCTCACAATGGACTAAAGTCTTTCGCTTGTGTATTTGTGCATCACTATCATGTATGATGACATCCTTAGTGTGTGTATGCATTATGACATTGTTATATTGTAATTGTTAGCATGAAAAATTCGTTGGTCATGTTTTTACTCGTTAATGTCTTTAGCAATTTTTGGGAATTACAATTCTAGCCACTTGCAAGCATGATCAAAATTTGGAATCAAAAGAACAATATTTGGGGGAGTTTTGAAGCCTATATACCTTACGAAATACCTTTAGAACAAATTTCTAAGCTTTCTTCATTGGTGGCATTATGGTTCACTCCACTATCTAGTTAAACATTAACATCTAAATTATTGGGTTTGGGTATCATATACATAAAGCTAGCTATCCAAAGGGTGAGAAAATCTATTGAAAAACTTCTCCAATAAATGCAAGAAATATAAACATATCTTGCTGCACTATCATAATGTAATGTGACAAACAAGAACTTAGCAAGAGAAATAGACATCAAAGCTAAACCAACCTATCACTTACTCTCCAAATCTTTAGATCAACAAACTTAATCAAATTATTATTTTAAAAATTCTTAAAAATTATTATTAAATATAAAAAATATTTTGAATATTAAACTATTTTGAAAGTTTATAGATCAAAAACATAAAAATAATATATGAGAAAAGTTCCACAATTTTTTTTCAATTAATATTTTATTTTTCAAAAATTACTAGAAAATATTTTGAATATTGAATAATTTTGAAAGATAAAATTTAAAACATTATAAAAACGAGAGTAATCAAAATATGAATATTTAACCACAACCTCCATTGTAGAGAAATGTGACAGCTGTGGGATTTGAACCCACGCCCTTTCGGACCAGAGCCTAAATCTGGCGCCTTAGACCACTCGGCCAAACTGTCATCCATGTGAGGATAGTTTATCATTTAAATTTATATGCTAAATATAAGCGCCAAATATTATATTGCCGGGACAGCGAACGGAAAGCAAGCATAGTGCTCACTTCCGAATAATAGAATCCTAAAACTGCGTAAATTTCGCAACATGAAAGGTAAAGATTGAATCCACAGATCTTGGAGTGCATCCCATAGAGCTCGGAGTGCATGTACACCGTCCCCTGCAATATTTTTGACAAGGAAATTTGCGTAATGCCATGCACCAAGCTTCAACACATGATTGTGAGTTGAGATATTTCCATTGCCCATTGCTTTTATGGCTCTTCTGTTTTATTTGTCCAATCTATTTTTTTTTAATTGTAGACTATGCCACTTATAAAATTTTAATACAACTTAAAATTATTACCTTTCCTTTGACTCAAACGGGTAGCATGGTTGGTTAAGGGCTTTGGGTTCGTCCCATATAGGTCCCGAGATCGACTCACGCTCCTGGATGAAATTGGTATAGGTTGTTTCAGGTGCGGTTTGTGCCCCCAGAGGACTAGTCTCGCCTCCGCTCGCCTCCTCTATCCCCCAAAACCTGGCAAAAAGTAAGATCAGGGCAAGGGTGGTGGAGCTCGTTGGGCGGAGTCGCAAATCCTAACGCTTAACGCGGAGGTTGGAGATACCTCTGAGTTACAAAAAAAAAAAAACCTCCCCTTTCAAAAAATTGGAATGGAATCACATTCAATGAAATTACACAAACACAAAACCCCCAATAAAGTCTAAAAGGTTTAATCAAATTCAATCTGATTAAAAAAAAATTATTGAAAAAGTTTAGAACAATAAAATCAGTTAGAATCAAGTAGTCTAACAAGGGTGGAGGTGAAAGGATCATTTAGCTTTTTTCTATGTTAGTAGTAATGTTTTATTATTGGATAATGGTTATCAACTTGTTTTTTGAAGATTTGTTTTTATGGTTTTATGTTGTAAAAAACATGCTAGAGAAATAACATAATATAAATAGAAAAATTGTTATTTTAAAAAATTATGTAATAGAGAAGGTTGATAGGGTAAAGCGATGAATCTTGAACTAAAGAACCACAGTTAGGAAATCTAATGACACTTGACTAATAATGTAAGGGTAGTATCCTAATGTGTTATGAAGGTTTAATGAGGGTTTAGAGATACTTCATCTCTAAGCACACCCTCTTTCCTTGGACTTGTATTTGTGACATGACATTTGAGACTACTATAGCTTTGTTAGCACTAGAAAATTAGTCTAACTAAAAAGAACGTTATTTCTATCATTTTAAAGCTAGAAAATAATCTTAGTGTGAAATATGTGTTCAATTTGCTTGAATTTTGTAGAAAAATCCCCTAGCAAATGAATCTTCCAAATGAAGGGCTCAAATATGAAGGAAATTGGAAAAGAATGGATGGAAAATCATATATCTTGGTTTTATTAAAAAGTCAAAACATATGCTTGATAGATTTTAGTTGTTAAGGATTTGGTATATCAAACATCATGAAAAATGAGTTTTCTTATGATATGGAAAGGTTTTGGGCAATGTTTCCAAGACAAATAAAGAGCTATTAAATTTCAAGCATGCTCCGTATGACATCATCTTACTAAGAGAAAAATATTGATAACCCTACTAGTGTTTGTACTAGTGGAAGTATGTATCAAAATACCACTTCTAGTTTCTTCAATGCTACAATGGAGCTTGGACTCCAATTTTATGCAAAAATTCATTAGGGACCACCAAATAGATATTGATTACAATTCATAATCATAATCACTATGCCTAAATTTGGCTTTTAACTTCAACTAAGAATATTATAATGGTATGTATGCCTCTTTTATGAATTTTGATAGCTTTAATCTATGGAAATATAATCCAAAATGGATTTGTTTATATTGGTTTTGAGACTAATAACCTTGCTAATACTTTATTAAAAAATTTCTAGTGAACTAGACATAAGACACAACACATTCCATAATTAAATAGTCGAACATTGGGTTTAAGGAGATATAAAAGTGGAAAACATGGACAAAAATTGCCTAGGTGATCCAAACATCTATGGTACTTCTAATTATTAAAAAAAAGACATCTTGACTAGAGATAAACATGTTAGTATTTTATTAGAGCACAAAGGATGTGTTTTGACTATTCCTCAACATGTTCATAAGAAAAAAAGTAGGGATGTGGCCAATAAGAGGAGTTTGAAATTTATTGTCCCATCTCTTAGCTTATAAGGAATTTAACTTCTTGAATCCCTCTTGTAGACCATGTAACCATAACACCCTCTTATAATGATTAGAAAATCGACTAAGGTACTCCTAATCAACTTACCAATTATAATTCCTACTTCTTGACTACTTAAAATTATCTTAAAATGAGAAAATTCTAGTGTAATGTAAGGAATTTGATACAACCAAAGATAACTAATTTAAACCAAAAAATCCTTATATTACCTCAAAATAAGGAAAATATACTACTGTTCATATACAAAAATAAAGAATTTCAAATAGAGATGCTAGAAATGTTGTATGTTGAAATTAAAAATCTTTTTCTTTTTGCTAACACAAGGATAATGCACAAATATTAAGTTATATGAATAACAACCTTAGATAAAAGTCTATTTCCAACTGAAAATAAAAGTACAAAAAAAAGAGAACCTGGCACTAGATGCTAGAACTTACTGCCTCAGATGCTAGTGCGCAGTGTGAATATCCTCATGTAGTGTTGTTATCCTTTACCAATCAACTCTAAACTTCCTAGAATGTTCATATCGGTTGCTAGAAATGTCATAACCTACACACACATAGACAGGGAAAATATTGGGGGTTGTTTAGGGGTTTGTGTCAGTCAAACCCCCATTTTGGTCTTTCGACCTCAACAAACAACCAAATAAAAATATGATAAAAGAAAGATATTGAATCCTATTTGTATTAAGGATTAAAATCAACTATAAAAGTAAAATTCTTAATAATGGTGTCAACCTTGATCTATAGGGAAGATCACCATTCAAAATAAAAAGATTTGATAACAATAATAAATAAATGTTTCAATGAAAATATAGTATTCTAAAATTGTAATAAATAGAGAGTATTACCAACAACTTGGGCTCCCTTGTGATAGCTTTGATTGATTCAGAAAGAAAGTAATAACTTGAAAGCTTTAAGTGTTGCAAAAGAGAAAAATTATGATGGTCAATAGCACTTGCTTCAAAGTTGTAGTAATGGTTGTAGAGATTTTGATAGAGTTTCCCCAAGTGAAAAGAGAGATTTTCTTGCATGAGAGAGTAAAAGGATCTATCTAAAATAAAGAAAATAAGGGTTTTGTTTACTTGAGTGGGAGGGAAGAGACATTACTTTCTCATTTGGATATTATGACACTATCGTAAATGGCCCACATAAAAATTATGCTTTTGAATTTTAAAAACTCATTAGATGACAACATGAAGCACAAACATTTGCGCATAACACTATCATTTGGGATAATTTTTCTAAAAATTGGGCTATGAGTTGGTAATACTTCATGCTTGTTAATTGTAAAATAAAATACTTTATTTTGAAATATAATAATTTATCATTAATTTTCAAATCTAAGTAGGTTCAAGCTATAAGTACGTGAAATTGCACCCATATGCAATTTTTGAAACTACATTTTCCCCCACTTTAGTGAGCTAATTATACTAAGAAGCTAGCTATGCTAAAGTAGACAATGAAATGCATAAATTCATTTTTTTGAAAAAGGATACTATAGAAGATTGAAAAACTTGTCAAGTGGAATTATGATGCTCCCATGTTTGAGTTTAGATAACCAATATATTTATAGTTATCTTTCAAAATCAAAACATATTAGTTTCTCAAAATAAAAATAAAAAACTATTACAAAGAGAAGAATATTTCGAAGAATTTTTTTTAGAAGAAATTGCAAGAAAAAGGATGAATAGATGTCCCCTTGTGTTTTTTCTTCCTATTATAGGGACAAAACTAGGAAGGTTGATTCACTCATAAGAAAAAATATTTTAATTTTTTTTATAAAAAAAAATGATTATATATGAGAAAAATTAGACTTTTAATATTCATCTTTACTATTCATCAGGGCGATTTCGTATATTTTATAGTGATTCTCCAATGAAAATACCTCATAAATGTGATTTTAGGCAATCTTGGTTGGATGAGCACCATGAAAGAGTTGAGCAAGGAGTGGCCATGTGAGAGGTGAGTAAAAATTTCATGCTTTTTTCTTACTTTTAAACTAATTTTTAGTTAGGTGGGCCCCCATGATGCACATTGGCGTCCAATGGTTGCACTGGCATTTGATTGATGCACAAGAATAAAAATATTATGTAGGCCCATATAGCTTGCACACTAGTGTCTATTGGTAGAGTATAGGGCACATAGCATAACTTACTACAATCCATTGCAAAGCAAGAGCGAAGCATCTACGGGCTGCAAGGGAGATAGGTTAAGGGGTACCCTACAAGGGTCATGTCTCTATAAGAGACTTGGCATTAATATATGTATGTAATATATGATAGAATATGAGTTAACTGTAGATAAGGTAGAGAAAGATTGTACTATAGAGAAGAGACTAAGACTTGCTTATGTAATGATTATATATATATATGGAGTTATAAGGATTCAATGGATATTCATGTTATGAATGATTATTGTTATGGTTAGTAATATCTAAGTTACTATTAGATAGATTCCTTTACCACACTTACTCATTTCTACCACTATACCCTCTAGGGTATAAATTGAATACATAAGGTATACTAGGGTACAAATATCTGGATTTTAATCCCCCACATTCTTCTACTAACATTGGTTCCATTATCAAGACCCTAGAGAGGATAGTGAAGAAAATCATAGTAAAAAGAAAAGGACAAACATAGCCCAAGAAAAAAAAACTTTACAAACACTTATCTTAGGTACTACCTCTATGAGAGAGGGTAGGTACTTAAGGGATGACAAATGGAAAGGGGGGAGGGATCTAAAAAGACCCCTGAAAAGATGTAACTATTCAAAAATTAAACCACCCATGAAATATATAAGGATTAATGGAAGTTTGGACATGAAAGACCCATGGGAATAGGAGATAACAAAAGGAAAAGAGAGATAATTGAAAGTATTAAGTTGGGAATAGAGATAAACGTGGAAGAAAGGAGGTTGAAATAAATTCAGGAAAGATAAGAACGATATCATAGAAGGATGGAAGAAGTAGAAAAATGGAGAATAGAGTAGGACATATAATTTATGGAAGAAAATAGAAACAAAAAGGTTAAGTGTGCCATTGAGGGTGCTGCTGAGTGAGCCACTATGAGTGCTATCGAAGAATAATTAGAGTGTGCCATTGTGGGTGTTGTCGAAGAATGTAAGGAAATAGCTCTATAACTAGGTCCTAGCATAGACCAGATTATTCAGAATTTAGAAGGCTAAATTGAATAATGTGGAAACAACAGAAGAGAAATGGAACCATTGGTAGTAATAATCATGACACCTCCCCTAAAAAAGCACCAACTAATCATCCAGACTAGAGGAATATTCAATTAAGGATAAATGAAGATTGGTTACCAATGGAAACTTCTATACAAAACTCTCGAAACATAACGTTTTGGTGCAGGGGCACCATGTTAATTCTTGTATATAGGGTCTTATGTTTGGTTTTAGATGTTTTGAGTCTTATGTCATGTAATAAGGTCATAATAGACCATTTCCTAATGTATGGAGTCATTTGGGTTGGTTTGGAGTCATATTGTCAAAATCTTGAAAAAAGTTGCAAAGTTGCTATGCAACATTTGCATTTTTTTGGTGTTTTATGGAAGTCCAAAGGTCAAGTTGGTTTGTTCGGTGGGAAAATAATTGAAGATAATTGGTAATGATATGTAATTATTTAAAGATCCTTCATGAATTTTGGGAGAGAGGTTGGCTATTGTAATTTTGAATCTTGAATAGAGAAAGCACTGATTTCCTACGTTTTGTTAATAAATTTGCTGCTACAAGGATCTGCACGGTTCTGTACTAAGTGTTATTGATCCAAAATGCATTGAAATTGTTGATGGCATAAACTAAGAGTAATTTAGTTTTTATTTGGGTTGATTTCATTTGGATTTGTGAAAGTTAGAGCACTTTCTCTTTTGACTGCCAAGAAACCCTGAATTTGAGGGTTTGACAGAGTAAAATGGAAATTTAAGCCATTCCACCCAGTGAAACATGTGATAACTTGGTGGAATGGCATAATTAGGTGTAGGATGTTATTTTATGTGGTTTTTAGGAGCAGGGAAGGAGTTTTTGGCCTAATGTTGTGATGCCCTAGGCTAGAAAAACACTAGTTTTGAGTAATTTGGATGTGCAAGGGTAGGGTTTTGTTGAAGGACTGTTAGAGGATCATTCTAGTTGATGAAATAAGCATTTGAAACCATATTGTGATGTGTTTAAGGAATTTTTTAAGGTGAGAAAGGGTTTGGAAGTTGTAGTTTCAATAAACCCTCTTATAACCTAGCCTAAATAGGCCTAAACAAAGGTTTTGGGGTTTGATGAATTAGCGAGTGTTTCATTGGCCAAAATTTGTTGTTTTAGTCCATTTGTAACTTTTTTAGAGCATTGGAATAAGGTTTGGTGGATTGGGTGAATATTTTCATGGAGTTTCTTTGAGAAACAAGGCTAATTGAGCCTCACTTCAGTGTAGCAACAATTTTTAGAGGGTCTTGTTTTGAAACAACCCCATCTCCTTTTTGGATATGTTAAAATAGAGCTTAATGGGTATCTAAAATGATGAGTGGCTTGTGGGTTTGAAGTTTCTCTTGCAAGATATGGCCAAAAAACACCATTTAGAATGCTACAAGGCAAAGATGGAGAAATTGTGAGAAGTCACCAAGTTGGGGTTTTAGAGGTGAAAAGATTGTTTGAAAGGGTTTGAATTGTGATTGTTAGACAAACTCCTCCCTGCTTTGAATCACGTTTGACACCAACTATTTAGAGGAGTTAGTCATAAGAAGCGTTCTAAAGGTAAGATGAGTAGATGTAGAAGGAAATAAGGATAATTATATGAGCTTAACAAATCCTAACAAAATGCCACTATTAAATAACCAAATGAAACTCACTAACAAAAGGATATCTCTAAGAATGAAAATAAACTTTGAATAGACACAATCCTTGGACCACAAGTCACCCTTAATACCATTAAAAGCAATGAGGATTTTTTTGAGAAAATAGAACACAAAAGAGAAGAAAAAAACATAGGAGAACAAGGAGAGGAAAACAATATAGACATACTAAGTGGCTACAAATTTAATATAGGATATACAAATAGTGAGTTAAAAGAAGAACCAAACATGAATACAACCACAAAATTGCCTATGTTTGGACAAGACATAAGTGAAGTAGTGCATAAAATGTATTCATCTTAGAGTCTATGTGGTAACAAAAACACATAACTAGAGTTGACACAAAGTTATTCAACTTCATTGGATCACTTCACAAAGATACTTTTAAATGGTACTGAAAAACTACCTCAACAATGACATGGATTAGGAAACAGTCAAACAAGATTTCTTTTTCAATTTTGACACCCTAGACTTACCTATAGAAGGGGTCAGTAAAATCCAAGAACTAATATAAAATGAGGATGAGACAATAAAATAATTTGATAAAAGATTCAAACAAGTCACCAAAATACTAGAAGAACCTTTAATTGACAAATAGAATATTGAATGGTTCACCTTTGGAATCATATCAAAAATTAGAACAACATTGAATGGATGAAATTTCAATATATTCAAAATTAGTTACATTTTCATGTCAGATTGAAAACCAATCCTCACAAAAATAAGATTGTGAAAGAGAGAACAAGGAATTAGAGAAACTTAGATTAGGAGTAGAAAAATAAAAAATACAAGAAGATATAATGGAAAAATGAGAAATTTATGCACTAAGACCCAATATTTGGTGTACTTACTATGGTAGAGAAGGCCACATTAGAAACAAGTTCCCTAAGGAAGTAGGGGAAAAGAAATCCAATGCACTACAAGTGGACCTACGCACAATACCTAAAAAGATATAAAATCAGTCTATTGTGGTACTTGTGGAAAGTGGGATGACCATGACACCGAAGATTTCCTCTCATAGTTGTTCCAGTTAAGAGAAGATTCTACTACAACAAGTAATAAAGACCAAAAAATGATGGCATATGTTAAAGGATTAGCAAAACAACCATTATACCAACAAGATCATGGATATAAGATACCACCATGGAAAAATTATAAAACTATTAATTCAATACAAAACCAATCAAACCAAGACGTGTACTTATAGTGATAGAGGCCAATTCTATGTAGACAAAGACCAAGGTAAAGGGAGGAGAAGGAAAAATGATGCCACATGCTTTAAATATGGTACAACAAGACACTTTGTGACAAACTTTTGGGGGAACAAAAGAAACCTTACAAATTCTACGGTAGCACAGACCATGATGTGTTTAAGTGTGACATAGCCTAAACCTATTATAAGAATATGGCTTCACAATAAAAAAGAAATGAACTACAAAACCTAAATTAAAACAAAGGGGTAATAATAGTAAGGAAGGTACAAAAAGAACCTACAAAAATAGAGGAAGAAAATTATAAGGAAGAAAATTTGGAGACTAGTAACTCTGATAGAGAGGCCCCTAACATTAATAAAGCTATTTTAATAAGACATGAAACTAACACTACAAATGTTAATCACAACACAACAAAAGATGAAACCTCTACAGATGAGGAGGTCTTCCACCCCTCTAAGAAAGAACATGACCAGATAGTGGAAGAAACAAAATAAGTAGTCACAATGCAACAAGAGGAGGAAACACACCAATATTTCTCTAGCCAAGAAGTAGGAATCCTCAAACAACTAATAAAAATGGATAAAAAATCTAACCTGCTAAAAAAACTCCAACAATTCTATAAATATTGGAATAAACAAGGCAAAGTACCATAGATTATAATTATAAATTAAGAAGATAGACGAAGTAAAACTCGTCCAATCATGATCATAGTAAATATAGATCATAAAAAGATAACAAATGTAATGGTGGACATAGATAGGAAAACTAGAATTGCAACAAACACCATACAACATCATTCTAGCAGATGGATCTGGAATGAAAACCCTAGGTACATGGAAACAAGTGGAAGTTAATGTAAAAAGGCGTAAAACAAATAGTGGAATTTTAGATAGTTGCAATTAAATAAACCTTTGACTCATTTAATGCCCTCTTAGGAATCAAATGGTTTATGAACGTCAATGGAGTTGTAGACTCTTGCAAATAG
Source organism: Sequoia sempervirens (assembly GCA_007258455.2). NCBI lineage: Eukaryota > Viridiplantae > Streptophyta > Pinopsida > Cupressales > Cupressaceae > Sequoia > Sequoia sempervirens. Next base: position 30,219 of record VDFB02388105.1, on the reverse strand, counting down.
GAGATATCATTTGCTAACTCAAACACGATAGTCCATATTCTCCTAGGCAAAAACATAAATAAAACATACATAGAGGAGATAAACCTAGAAGACTATAATGACTTTGACAATAAAAACCTATATACAATTTCAAGGCTACCACAAAAAGATAATTTAAACAATCCAAATTAAGAATGGGAACTTGAAATTAAGAGTACCACATATAGCATAGATAGTGAGGAAGTGCTATATGCTTGGATGCAGAAAGAACCAAAACTCCATTCTAGAAGAATTATTGGCTTTTACAACATCTTTATGATTAGGAAATCATCAAAGAATGCTCTAAATTCTATTGCATTAATATATAATACACCACACTATAGTTGTGATAGAATAGAAGACAACACAAAACCTACGTCTCAAATTACTCACCATATAAATCACATTTCATGAGGAATCTCACAAATTAAATTGCCCAAATATTCAAGAATTGGGGACTTACTGTCATTCCTCACACATAGAAATAATTTTTCAAACTAAGGAAACAAGACTAGATATATTGAAACACACACTTATCTATAACACCACATGCTAGAGAAATGCATAAAAGGAACATTTGACATAATGGGAAATATTCAAGATCTTGATCAAAACTAGGTACCTACCAGAGGAAGGGGAATACAAGGAAATACAAAAATATGATGGACAAATCCCACTAGAGGAACACCTTACTATTTGTATTAAAACATGGAAAGATAACAATGAATATGATGAATGATTATACATACAATTATTTTACTAGACAATCACATTGGTGGGACAAACTTGGTACATCAACCAAGAACAAAGAGGAGAAATCAATAATTGGGAATAACTATCAAAAGAATTTATCCACACCCTTTTATTTTATAATAAAAACACAAACATACATAACACACTAATCAAAATGAAGAAAATAATATTTAGATTAGAAGAAGTTTAGGAAATAAAAGTATTACAAACTTCCACATTGTCTCCCCAATTATAATGTATATGGAAATATATAAAATGACTAGATAAAGAGATTAGATTATTAGAAATAAGATGTTGCATAACAAAGAAGGATGGTGAGGATGTTAATAATATAGATATAGAAATTCAACAAGGGGAAAGAGAACTAGAATCTCCCACTGGGGCCAAGAAAAAGTACTACAATCAACCCATTAAAGTAAAAGAAGAAAATATTACTAAAGAAGGGGATCCCAAATTGGCTAAGATAGGTGATATGAAGGGAAATAGGATGGTATAGGGTTTTCCCAAAATGGAAAAGTGGATCCAAAGAGGGAAAAGGGGTACTACTTCTCTCAATTCATTAGGAAATGAGATCCACACTATGAAATGACAATCAAGGTGTGAATATTTTGATTTCCCTTTTTACTAGGATGGGGGTCCAGATCAAAATAACACTTTGGGGATAAATATTTAAACTAGAAAAACAACTCCAAATTTAGATCTACAAAGTGCATTCAAGAGATTTAACATAAAAAAAAGGGAAACAATAAAATTTCTAGAAAAAATGAGGATAATAAGTGTTGTGCACCTATCAAAAATTGTTCTTTCTACAACCCTAACAGGGACTCATTTGCCCTATGGCTAATGGGTCCTGATAGAATTTTCTGAGGAACTCTTAATCTGAAACTACAACCTAGAAATTGTGAAAACTTGTTGTCCTTGCAACCTTAATAGGGACTCATTCACCCTATGGAAAATGGGTCTTGGAAAGCTTTTCTAGAAAACTCTGAATTTGAATTTGAAGCTCTAGACTTGCACTTCCTTTCTGTAACTTGAAATTCCCACTCTTGGATCTGGATATGTCAAAACTATGCAAAAAAAATTTGGTCTTTTGTTGGTGGATAGGGGTTTGCCTCGGTCAAACCTCAAGTTTGGTAATTAAACCTTGATGATAAATTGAAATCTGAAACATGAAATGTGTGTGCAATCCTAATCTTAAGTGTGTCTAAGATTAAGATTTCTAATGATGCAAAGAAACCCTACTCAAGTGTGTTAGAATAGGATCCTAAAATGAAACATGAAAAATGCATAAGACCTACTTTAGAAGACCTCAAATCCCCTTTATAAGTCACAAATTTGAATATACCTCTCTTTAGGTTGAAAATCGAATGATTATAGAAGATGGAATCACTTAGGAAACAAGTCATTAGGCTTGGTTGAATCTCACGACACTTTTCCCTAAACCTAGAATCCATCATAATTCTCCATAGACATCTATCATCAATTCTTCAACAATGCTTGATATTTGATGGAAAAATGAGCTTGAAGACCTACAAAAACAATAGAATGGTTCTCCAAGACTTCACTTTTTGCTTGCTCCTTGTTTTTGAATATGAATACTTGATCTCATGTGAAATTATTTTTCTTGTCTAGTGTAAAAATGAATGTGAAACTTAGATTTATAGGCTTCCTTCTCTAATTTGCAATTATTAGATCTCGAAAGCCGACATGTGAGATTTGAATTTTGAACCTTAAAATACCACCAAAAACATATTTTAAAGGGTGGTCCTAGGTCTAAGTGAGGACCCATTTGCCATGTGGCGAATGGGTCCTAGGCCACTTACCTAGGACACACATTAATCAAGGTTGAACATTATGTAAAAAAAGGGTCCTAGAACTAAGTGAGGACCCATTCGTCCTATGGCTAATGGGTCATAGGTCACTTACCTAGGACACACATCTTCCAAAGTTGAATGTTGTGAAATGTCATTTATGAATGTTGGGTTTTTCCTCTCAGAAATTACAATTAATTAGGCTTAAATTTGAATTAAAGGGGCCAAATAAGGCAAATTGACCTCACTTAATTAATAAAACCCTAGATTATGTGAAAGTTCAAAGGTACACCTTACAACATAAAAAATAAGACACCATTAAGTCCATTTAGTTTAAAAGGTCCCTAAACTTAAATGTGAATATGAAAGACATATTACAACACTAAATCAAGGCATAATTAAGCTCATTCATTATTAATTATACCCAAATTCAGTGTGAAAAAGGGATAATTTTTCCTACACTACATTTAGCCCCCACTTTAGCGGCCATATGATACTACGTGCATGTGCAAGCTAAATGAATTATAATAAACTTTATAAAAAGGATACTCATATGGATTCATTAGGGAGAATGAAGCCCCCACTGTAGTTACTTGCAAAACCACAATGTTAAGGACTGCATCCTGCAACACAGGTTTGTTAGTTGTTCAAAAATCCTCTTATCAAACTTCTACAGAGAATTGAATTCGAGGGTAGATGTATGCCCCCCTTGATTTCACTTGCTTTATGGAGGTGAAATTAGGGTGAATACGAAACCACATCGAATTACTTAAGTTGTATCATAGGGTATTTCAAAGTACCATACCACATAATGATAGACATTTGATGAGACCGAGAGCATAATTATAAATCCAACGCAATAAACAACATCAAAAACAAAGTCCTCTAGTCCCCAATGTGCTAATTTGAATAAAATGCCCTTGAAATGAAATAAGCTTTATTTACTAGGGTTTAGTATATAAAAATAAAAATGACACTTTTTACTATCATTTGACATTTACCTTTTTGCAAATTACCTTGTTGTATAGTGATCCAGGATTCCAAGCTGACGAACCTACATGTCTCCCAAACTTGACGTTGTTTGCGACGAGGTGGCATGAGGCACACTTCATCACACAGTGAGTGGATTTTGTTTTGGTTTTTCTTTGTTTTCATGCATTTACTGTACTTTTTCACATATTTTTAGTAATTTTAGGACCCTAGAAAAGATTGGTGCAAAGCGACCATCTTTGTCGCAAAGCGACCATTACTGGTGGAAAGTGTTCCTGTTGTCATGAAGGATTGCACCCTTTTGCTAAGTGTAAAACTTTAGCAATCTTGTGCAACATGGGATCATTCTCAGGTTGTGGGTGACCTACTGTGAGAATGAACCTCTAGATTATGGGCTGGTTCCCCTTTAGATCTCCTAGAAACTAATGGATTTAATAGGAAAAATGAAGAAGGATGCTTTGGAAATGTGAAAAGAACTAATTCTAGGAGGTGATGCACTGAAATGTAATTAATTTGCAGCTTGATTCACAACAACTCAAAAAATCTATTTAGACAACTCAGTTTGGGCAGTCTGATCACATAAATATTTCATAAATAGGCTTGAGAAATCTATCTTCTTTGAAGGAAAACAGGGTTTTCACAACTTGGAAGATAAGACAAAATAATAGCACAACCTACAACCTGTGATTATTAACTAATTTTGCATACATGCAACCATGAATAAGGCAGAAATTTAAAGGTTTTACTATTAAAACACATCAAATATTCATCAATTATTCATAAGACACACAATGCCTGAAAATGAGAAGATAAACACTTGATTCTATTGAATAATGGAATGAATCTCTGCAAAACATTGATAAAAATAATCTGAAATAACTGTTGCTGTATCAAATTTGTAAAACTGTCTGAGTTACAAATCTCCAATTCTCTCTACAACATGCAAGAGAAGACAAAGGGTAAGAACTCCCGAAAAAAGCATAAGCTTTTTCTCCTTTAATACAAAATGAGTCTCAAAGTGCCAAGAGGTGACACTTGCAATCAACTACACTCCAAAATATCCATCTCAATATGCCTCACGAGCAAAAGAGAAAAGCCTAAAAATGAGGGCTCATAATTGATCCAAATTGAGCAAAAATTGCTCCAAACTCCCCCTCTCAAACTGGTTAATAAAAAATAACTCCAAAAGCACTCTAGTTTGACTAAAAGTTAAAAAAAAATCACTAAGAATATCTCCAAATGCATGTGTAAAGCTTAAGTTCCACTCTTGCTACTATTTTTGCATGATTTTGGAACAAGGATAAATTGTTTGAATAAATATTAAAGATAACCACTTGTGATTTACTTTAATATTTGTTATGTGAAAATTTATCCCTCCTCATGACAAATGTTAAGGCAATTTATAAAACATTACCTTTAATATTTGTTTACACATTTATTTTTGTTTTAATTTGATGCAAAAACATAGGAGGCAAAACATAAAACCCTTATGACTCTTGTGGACTGCACATTCCTCTCTAGGCATTTGGCATGAAGGACCTAACCAAGGCCTAGGTATTAATACATATGCAATTTTATAAAATAAAGTGATAAAAATCACTTGGGCGGCCAAAGTTTAGGGTTTTCATGAGAAACCTAAAAAGAAGCCCTAAGTTCAACTCATGAGCTCATTTTTTGTTATTTTCATCTTCTTGTGATATTTCATGTTGTTGCTACGCCATCAAGGTTTTCTGGCTAGCGTTTGAATCTATTGGGTATTCTCCTTTGCTGGTAAGCCACTTTTGTAAATGAAAATGCTTAGATTCTTTTATATTTTGTTTGCTACTCCTTAAGACATGAATGTCTTTCATTGATGCGATTATTGTCTTTATGAAAATGGCTATGTTTTATCTATTTATAATTGTGAGAAATATGTTTTTATCCTTGCTATGAAATTTCCATCTTTTCCAGCACTGTGAATCCTTTATTCTTCATCAACTGTACATTTTTTTATTTTGAAGTGTTGAAGTTGAAAACTTCTGCATTGCAGCCCCAACATCAAAGTGTAACATGTAATTTGAGGGTGCCAAATGTATTGCTCTTAACAATTTTCCTTTACAATCTTGCCACTATTGATGTATGCTAACTTGGCCCTTGCCATCTTCTTTGAATATGGAAAGCTCTTTGTTTATACAACCAAAACCATGTCACCATTCCTAAGATGCTGGGAGTTGCTCCTTCCATGGCTGTGACAATCATATCCCTATTCTTCTTTGAGGTGATGTCCCGTGGTTCACAATGTAATGACAATGAGTCTTAGCAACAATTTCTCAAAATTGAATAGTTATATTTCCTCCAATGTATACAAGTAATCACAAACAAGTGGAAACATTCATTAAATACAACCCTTCTTGGGTCTGTCATGGCAAACATCGACTTTCAAAATTGCTTTCCTATTCCTTGATCACCTGGCATTTTTCTTCCTACCACTTGTTGTTGCTTATAATGGCCTTATAGACAATCAAAACCACTCCTTTAAAGCTTTATGAGAGCCTTGCCCATCATATTTTTTCCATAACTTCACAAGGTTCTTTCAATTTTAAAGGGCCTTTAAATGAGTCATGCTTATTTACACTGAAATGCAATATAGCCATCTTTGTCTCATGTTGAAGAAACTAAATGCTATAATTGACTGCCCTTTTCATCAAAACATAGTGACTGCTCTCTATTACATTTCATGTGACAAGACTTTTCCTTCATCAACATTAATGAATGTCCCTAGACAGTGATGGCTACTTTGGTGAAATGATTGTCTTCAACCTAAAGTTTGCAATGTGGATTGTCACTTTCAGATCTTTATGGTGTGTTGGTGACTTAGATTTCATTTGCCCCTTGCACCCTGTACTTCACACATCAATATATCCTTTAAAACAATGGCATCAAATTGCTCATAAGCTTTACTTTGTCAACAAGCTTTGATAATGCAAAACCAAGTAGCCTATTGCCACTTTAATATTGAGATTGCCATGTTTTGTCCTGTATTGTTGTCATTACTTGATGGTGTTATCCTCTGATCCATTTATTTATAGTGCTTAACTATCTTTTTCTTTTCCAATGGTCAGTAATTTTGCAACCTCCTACCACTATCATTGATACCACACAACTATTGCTCTTCATGCACATGATTTCACATCATGATCATCTTTATCACCTTCACTGTATTTGCTTGTACAACTCTAACAACTTCCCTTAACACTATATTGTCATACATGGACTGTTTTCACATTTGGCTTTCTTTGCATGATGGTTTGCTACTTAATTAGCTTAAGACTATCATATATCGTGGATTAATTTCTATTTCCATCCTTAAAGTCTTTATGTCAAAATATGACTGCTCCCTTTTTGATAACATATGACCTCCTTGTAATGAAAATCCTTCCCTTTGCAACTATTTCCAACTATTTTTGTTGAAACAAAGCACTTCCTTCCAAAAGCTTAATAACATTATGATAAATTTGAGGCTTTCCTTTACCTCTTTGGCCATTGACATCAAAGTGAAGATCTACTACACTTATAGGCACTATCCTTGATTTATTGTAGTTGTCCCTACTAGCCTTGACTATTATGAAAATCATTTTTTCTTAATGTTTTGATGACTATATTATCCCTTGAAAATTGTCCTTCATAACTATTAAAGACTTCCCTTTCTTTTCCTAGCTTCTAAACTATCATCAATGTCATTCCTTGAAACTGAAGGCAATTGATTCTTCTTCTGATTTTGCAAATCATTTCTAGTCTTCATTCCATTTGATATCTCCTAGGCATGCTATGTTTTCTCTGCTAGTTTGTATGATAAGATTATACCTATACCTGCACAGTCAACAAACAAGTTAAGAAAGCTAAGAATCTTAGAGCTTCTCATGATAATTAGATGATTTTGAATTTTCTCGAATCTTTTTGACAACTGTGTTATGATCTTGGGGCACCTTTGAATCTCTGATTTGATTTATAATAAGAGATAGGATGTATATCTAATGATTTGACATATTAAGAGAATTGGAATCTCAAGCTCTAACATTACTTCTTTACCCTTAGATACCTCCAGCTATCAACCAAGGAGTCAAGATGTAGCAAATCAACATCGGGTTCGCCATTCAGAAATGACAGATCCCTTTCCTCTTAAATATGCTCTTTATTTTCAAATGTTCAATTTATTTCTTATTGTATCTTATCCAGTTATTCCCATAGCTTGTGTGTGAAACTCATAAACAAATTTCTTGTAATGAATGTAAACAACTACTTTATGCAAAATCTTGTATACTATTCCTCTTTTTTGTAAAACAATTACATAATGAAAATTGAAAATTTATTTCTTGGAACTATTTGCATGATAATGAGTATCATTACCAGAATTTTTTGTGTACCTTTCTCTTCCTTCAAAGTAAAACATCAGTGTTGTCCCAACCTAACCTGATTGGGCTAAAAAGCACAATTAGGTAACAGTTCCACCTTGGTACAAAGTGTCCCACTTTGGCACAAAGTGTCTAGAATTTTCTAAAGTATCCAAGATCCCCATCCAAAAATGGCATGTGTCCACATTGGTCGTAAAGCATCTTAGAGAAACTCTAGTGATATTTAATTGATAAATTTAGGATTTATTTTATGTATTTTGTTATTTTAGATTCCTCCTCAAGCCCGACAACACCTCAGAGGGAGATAGTTCTATTTCCTTCAAGAGTCCATCACTCGACTATTAAAGGAGGAGGTCAAAATTCTACAAGATATAAGGTTGTTCTGGGTATACCTCATTCCACCTATGAGGTATCATGATGCTATGTTGATGGCCTTGGTAGAGAGATGTGATGCTAACACATGTACCTTCCACCTTCCTACGAGCGAGATGACCGCCACCCTAGAGGACATACACCACATCTTGCAAATTCCTATCCAAGGCAAGGTTGTACACTTAGTAGATGAGTGATCATACAAGCAGATACGAGATGATATTCTATACTGTTTAGAGTGGCCCATCCGATAGTCAACTGCCGATCCATGCATTGAGCTTAGATGGCTTTGACATGCACAAAAAACACTACTTCGGTGGATCATGATGAATATTATAGCACTTGCATTAGTACCAGATGGACGAGGCACCCACTTAGATGGTGGAATTTTTCACATCATTCAAGATATGGAGGAGCATATGACCGTTTATGCTTGGGGTCACAATATGTTAGCTCATCTATACTATAATTTAGGATGATTTGTATACCAGGAGTTGGACAACATAGTACATTATACACTCTTTCAGGTATGGTACTTTGAGCACATCACATGTACTAGAACCACTGGATTTCCTACCATAGCGGCCATGGGTTACCCATGGGTCTTTAGTTATGCACTGAGGCAAGCATGGCAGGAGGGAGATTTATTGCACTGGAGGATTAGATTTGATTGGTTAGATGAGGATGATATCTCTTGGAGACCATATCTCAGGATTCCATAGTGGATAGATGACAAACACAAGCTAGTCAGGCAGTAACATGATTTATTTTTTGTAGGGAGACATGATTACATAGTGAGACCATTCTACTATGATCGTGTCATGCACTAATTCAAACATGTTCAGGTACCACCGTGAGATCAACCCAAATACCTATGATCAACACGAAGTGCTCCTAGACTTGGGGACACTCGTTGTCTTATGATTGAGGATGTGTACATTAGTGGTTCAAAGGATGAGGACTACGATGTGCTCCTGTCTTTGATGTTGATGTGGGAACTACTTGAGCTTATGAGTGGTGGGGTTGGAGCATGGCCAACCCATGTCTTTCCCATTCACTACCCTCAGGATGTTAGACCTCTTCTAGGTCATAAAGAGGATAGGGATGATGAGTAGGTTGATGGAGATACAAATGATGATGACATTGTGCTTGACATATTTTTGGGTATAGATGCAGATGAGGAGGATCCCCAATCTATGAGTGAGGATACCGATGAGACAAAGGAGGATCCAGTTGCCCCTGAAAGGAGAGATGCACCCCCTACCAGGGTCACTAGATCACATGTGGCAGCCACATCAGAGATTCACACTCACGAGCGTGGAGGGGCCAACAGTAGTGGGCCATCCACACTTCTTGCATGGAGGGGGACCACTTTTGTACGGTTGTACCTTGACTAGCGAACTGGAGATCCATGTGATGATTTGATATTTATGTTCTTTCATTATGATTTTATCTTTATTTATATGCTTTATATATGATGATGATGTGTACTGATACCTATTATGATTTCTATCTTGCAGGGTCCACATGAGAGTGGTGCGAGCTCTACCAGCAAGTGACCACTGAGATAGTTCCTCCACTATGTGTAGAGGATGATACAATCCTAGAGTACATGCCCCCACCTTTTGTGGGGCAACATGCAAACCTCTTCGAGTTAATAGCGAGATTAGGTGCAACTTATGAGAGTGCCACCAGTTGTGCCGACTAGCTTCTAGCGGATCTTTTAGTAGTCCGAGCATCTTGAGGTCTTACTGACAACAAGATAGAGGATCCCTATAATAGAGATCTCAAGGCTACAGAGGAGCTTTCTAGGGTAAGGCAGACAAAGAGTGGATAGATCGAGAGCGTGTTGAGGCACTCATGGGAGGCGAGAGCGGTTGGACTAGTAGAGGGCCTACGGAATCCAGAGTAGGTCAAATCACATTCTACTATATCACAATGGCCATGAGAACCACCAACCCCTGAGGGGTCTAGCAGTCATAGACCTTACTAGCATTGTATTAGTGATGTATATGTACTTAAACTTTTGATGATATATATGATATATATGAGCATTGATGTTTATGTTTTTATGATCTTATGTTGAATTAAATGTTAATGTGAATTATTAAATATCGATTTTGTAAGAATGTTGGGACTTAAAATTTCATACAAATTTTAAGTCCCCATATTAAAAAAAAGGATTTTAATGCTCAGAAGCTCAAGTGTAAAATCAGTCTCAAGAGTACATTTTGAAAAATCATAATTTTGGATTTCATTCAATTTCACATAAAACCGTTGTGCACACTCATTCATCTCACCTAAATGAACTAATTTCCAAAGTTACAGCTGCATAAGAAGAGATTTAATATTTTTTCAAGGAGGGCAAGTAATGGGTTTCAGCTAAATTTGACAGTGGTACTTTTGTAGAAAATGCTAGATGGGCAATTTTGAATGTTGAAAGTTTGTAAACTAGATGACTTCATGTAAATTTTTCTTGTGATTACACTACTCTACCACCAATTAACATCCTGGTGAATTTTCATGGCTTTTCGAGATCATTTGATCAATTTTCGAAAGCCATTTTAGAGGCTACTTAGTTTGTTTTATTACAGGTGCAAAGTGTCAAAAGGGGATTAGGGAGATGAAACCATTCAGAAATATTTTGACAGAGAAAAGGCATAAACAATTAAAGATAAAGAAAGCGTGTATGAAGGTGAGGGTAAAAAATAACAACTAGCTACTTTGGTTGTCTCAAAATGTTACCTTGATGAGCTCAATACTCTTTGCCTCGGGTGTTAGTTCCTTGTTGTCGACATACCTTAATTGCTAAAGCCATATATGATTACGCCACTCTTTGTAAAAGAAACATAATCAAGTGAAGAGTGAGTGGAAATAGACCCTAGACTAATACCATGGAATAAGTGACATATCAAGGGAATGTCAATTTTGATTACAGAGGAAATTTCACTCTTCCTAAGGTTGATGAAGGAGACATTACAGGGGGTAAGATTTGAAATTGCACTAAAGTACAATACAGAGTAGGGTGATGCAGCTGATCAATATGAACTTTGGTGATAATTTGAGAAATTTCCCAACTAATAATACTGCGCCAGAATGATTCTCCACTTGGGTTGTGTAAATAATAAAAGAAGAAACTATAACGAATTGATAGATTACCAGAAGCTTGCTATTAATAAATCAAAATGTGTTGATTATTTAATGAATCTAGCTCTCTCAGCTATAGAGCTAAGTCAAATTCCTCTTCGAAAAATACATTGTGACAGGCATTCAAAGGATTCCCTATGTAGCTGATGCATTGGCGGGGGTGTTTTGATTGGGACATGGACCAAAAGTCTCTCTTGTGAGGAATTCAATAATATCACAAATAATAATTATAGTGGCTCCTGGAATGAGTGTAAATGTTACGAAATAAGTGGAATTATTGAAGCAAGAAGGCAATTCTTATCTCAAGAAGGAGAGCATGGGCATAGCCATTGAGGCTGATACACAAGAGATAACTCCATGCCCAAATGTAACCACATATTGGACTGATATAGTGCCCTGTCACATGTACGTAAAATGTTGAATCATGCAGGTGACAACGGTGAAAGAACAATCAGATTATTTTTGGCTCATCAAACTTTCACAGAGGAATTTGGGAATGTCATTTGGAATGAATTCATAAACTAATATTATTCGAGTCTCTTGATCATATCAATGCATATTTGTGTCTTATAGCCATGGATTAGGCCCGAAAGTAAATGTTTTCTATCTGTAACTTCACTTCTATGGCATATCTCTGAGGGGAGCATTTTCATACAACCCGGAAGGAGTCATTTGAATGCAGTGAGGATCGACTCAAGGTGGATAATAGAGTTTTTAAGAGGAAGATTACATAATGATTTCGGTCAGAGACAAACAAAAAGCCCTAAATCCATCAGAGAGAAAAGTATTATTGGCACGAGTTTATCATGTCTCTCCAACTGTATTAGTCACGATGAGAAGTTTTTGGAGAGCATACTTACTTCATCAGCAAGAGGCTGATATCAGTGGGAAAAAGAAAGGTCTTCTCGATGATGCTTCAAGTCACCCCGAAACATAAAATACATATGGTCATACGTATGAAAGATTGAATAAAAGAAAATTATGGAAGAGATATTATTCAGATTAAATGTGCAAGGTAAATATATTACCGTGTGTGAAATGAAGTTATTTTCAAAATATTTTTAAGGGGGAGGTAATCATGTGCTTGGAGGATATTTTAGATGACTGAAAGTAAATTTTCACGGAGAAAACTAAAGGAAAAAAAAGCCTTTGAAGTTGGTGATTATTTTTATGGTGAAGATGCACTAGTTAAATATAGGGAAAAATACTTTCACAAGGATGGAGAATATTTTTACCAAAGAAGTTACAAGAGCAGGTAATGGGTAATTATTTTACCCGAAGGAGTAATCTACTAAACTTGGTGAAATATTCTAACCAAGCTAGATATAAGCGAGAGATTTTCCAGGAAAGGATTAATGAAGATTATTAAAAGCATTATAATGATTATTATTCACAAAGAGAACACAAAGATGAAGATTAAAATATTTAATTTTCCAAGGGCAATTAATTAAATATTTTTGTCAAAAGAAGAAGAATACTGAAGCGTTGCAGCGAACGGATATGAAGGGTTGTAACCCTAAAATAGCAATGTATATATACAAATGAAATTGTATCAGAAAGATTAGATTTAGGAGAAATAAAGTAGGTTAGGTAGTTGGTAGGGTGAACTGTTGCGGAAATAAATATCATGTTATACATTGTAAAATCTTTTCAAATTATGTAATGGAGAAGAATATATTTATTTGGTGATCCAATTATGGTGTCAATTGTTTGTCGAATTTATTGAAAACATTATTGGTTGTCTCCAAGGTTGTCATTTCCTGATTATTTAAATTGAAATATCAAGGATATTCTTCAATTTATCAAAGCACACTTGTTGTTCTTGTGTGGTTCAATTAACTGGTTCCTGCAAGACAGGATTAAATCCTTTTGATTAATCATAGTAATTTGGAAAAGGACATTTGGATCATTAAGAAGAACTTGATAATTACACTCTTGCACGTTTACACAAGTTGTAAATAGTCACAAGTGCCAAGCAATTTGAATTATAGCCATTAAGCAAGTCACCCATTATACAAATCTTGACTCCATTAGCCCAATAGAAGTAGGCACTGGTCACACCATTCACATCTTAGAATTCTATAAAATCTTTATTCTAAAACATTCACATTTCAAGTTCAATATTAGGAATAGGAGCATTCAACAAACTTTCATCTATTACACTTTGTGCCATCGTAATAGATCCATCAAGTCAATCAAGTCACACAACTTTAAGTCTACCTCATTCATATAGGTACACCTGCCTAGGTCTAGCAGCACCTGAAGAGAAGAAGGTCTAAACCATTTGGCCTTGTCTATTACCCTAAAATGTATCAAGAGATTGGCAACCTCTTGAGGTATTTTACCTACATTTTTGAGAGCTAATAAATGTCTAATAAATATTTCCATGATTTAATTTTTATGTGATCTAATTAAAAAAATCAGTTTACATTAGATACTACATTGTGATTAATTATGCTATGTTAATTTAAATGCACATATGATCTAATAACGTTAAATGCATATAAGGATCTAAATTAACATAACACACAAGCTTTTTTTTGAATAGTATGCAACTAAAGTAATAATTCAAAGCAATTGAACAATCACTTTAGACTCTAAGTCACACTATTATCGTTTGTCAAAGAATGAAGCAATGTGAGATAAAATAGAATACCATCTACCTAATCTAACAACACTAATTTAACACACTATTCAAAAGAGGGGATGCTATGCATAGTACCGACACAAATGTGTGACATTGATAGGTTATTTTAGAGGTGTACTGTCCATTTCTATTAATGTGTAGGCTCTAGAACCATAGTTTTCATTAATTACATAAGGTCCTAACCAATTAGGGTTGAAGTTTTCTTTCTTGTTCGAAAGAGCATTGACATTACGAGCTGATTTTCGTATAACACCAAGTCACCTTTATTAAATACTCTAGGGATGAAATTATCATTATAACTATGCTGTATTCTTTTAGAATAATTTGGAGATGCTCAAGAGTGTTGATACATTGTTCATCAAGCATTTCAAGCTTACGCAATTGTTGCTCTTTATAAGTAGTATCATCAATAAGCCCTTTAAGAGAAATTCATAGTTAAGGAATATCTAACTCTAAGGGCATTATTGCTTCAACACCATAAACAAGGTTATAAGGGGTGTTTCATGTAGATGTTCTAATGCTTGTACGATAGGCCCATAATGCATAGGTTAGTTGAGTATGCCAATATTTGTTATGCTTATTTATTGTTTTTTGCAAAATTTTCTCAAGAGTCTTGTTGGTTGATTCTGCTTGTCCATTTTATTGGGGGTAATATGGTGTAAAAAAATGATGTTGAATATGAAAGGTTTCCAAGAATTTATTTACCTCATTTTTCTTAAACAGAGTTCAATTATTTGAAATCAATGCAGAAGGAAGTCCAAAGTGAGCAATAATGTGTTCCAATATGAAACAACATATCACATTAGCTGTCATGGAACGAAGAGGAATAACTTCTACCCATTTTGTAAAATAATCGATTGTAGTAATGATAAATGTATGTCCAACGAATGAGGGTGGTGATATTTTTCCAATAAGATCCAAACCCCAAACCAAGAATGGCTAAATAGGAACTTGGGCACAAAGCTCAAAAGCAAGAGCATGAATCAAATTGTTGTGCTCTTGACATTTATGACATTTCTTAATGTAGGAAAAAAATCTTGTTCCATATGTCTCCAATAGTATCCTATGCGAACTAATTTTTGAACTAACAATATTCCTCCAAAATGTCCTCCACAAGCACCTACATGAGCTTCATCAAGTGCTATGGGGATTTTAGATTGTTTAAGACATCTAAGTAAAAGACCATTAAATGATCTTCTATATGACATTTCCATAAGAATTATATACTTAGATGCAAGTTTTTGAAGACGAGCTTGAGTGTTCTTAGTTGTAGGCTTAGGAAAAGTACCTTCTTTTAAATAGTTGAAAATCATGGTGTACCACTTGTTAGAGATTTCAGTATCAGTTAATAACACTTCTATCATTTTGTCATCTATTGATGGTTTAGGGATCATTTGGACTATGAATGTGAAATCAATAAAAGGATCTTCAAGAGACATAAGGGAAGAGACACTTTCCATTGCATCTGCATGCCAATTATCCTTTCATGGTATATTATCAATCGTATATGAGTCAAATTTATCTAATTATATTATTGTGAGGTCTTTATATTGAATGAGATTATCATTTTTTGCTTGATATGAACCATTTATTTTTTGAATGACTAAAAGGGAATCACCAAATATAGAAATATGTTTGAATTCTAATGCTAATGTTGTGCGTATACCAACTATTAAAGCTTCATACTCTGCAGTGTTATTGGTACATAGGAATTTTAAATGGAAAGATAAGGGAATAGGATTACCTAAAGGAGGAATTAGTATAACCCCTACCACAGAGCCAGTTCGACACTTAGAATCGTCAAAGTACAATTCCCATGTTTTCTTTTCTTTTTGAATAGTCAACACATTCTCATCAGGGAATGAGTCTATATTAGGTAACGTTAAGGGAGAGGGAGTATCAACTAATTGGTTGGTCAAAGCTTGTCCTTTGATTTCCTTTGAGAGACAAATTTAAGTTCGAACTCAGTTAACAACATAACCCACTTAGCTAAGAGTCCCAATAAATCTATTTTAGAAAAAAAGGTGTTTTAAAGGATCAAACTTCATCATCACATGAATTTATTCATTTAATAAGTAGTGTCTCAATTTACAAGTAGCAAATACAAGAGCCAAACATTATTTTTCTATCTTTGTATATCGTGTCTTGTAATCAACCAAGGTTTGACTAATATAATAAACAGGATGTTCTCTACCAATGTAGTCTTGTTGAGCAACCAATGCTGTGAGAGCATGGTTTGATGCTCCTGTATAAAGGATAAACAATTTGTTTTGCATAGCAAGTTGTAAAACAGGTGGAGTAGCAAGATAATATTTGAAACTCTCAAAGGCCTGTTTACACTCCTCATTCCACTTAAACTTAACCTCTTTCTTAAGGGGTTGCATAAAGGGTAATGTTTGGTCTACTAAGGATGCTACACAATGATAGATAGCTTGAATTCTTCCTTGTAAGGTATGCAGTTGAGAAATGTCTTTAGGATGTGGCATGTTAACAATAGCATTAATTTTCTTTGTGTCCACCTTAATGCCTCTATGGGATATTATAAAACCTAAAAGTTTTCCACTATCCACGCCAAAGACACACTTTTTCATATTCAATCTCATGTTATATTTTCACATTCTTTCAAAGATTTTCTGAAGGATGTTAACATTGTTGTGTCGAGTTAAATATTTAGCCAGAATATCATCAACATAATCTTACAAAATATTGTGTATGTAATCACGAAATATCAATGTCATAACTCTTTGATATGTTGCACCTGTGTTCTTTAATCCAAAAGGAATAACCACCCAAAAAAACGTTCCCCAAGCTGTAGTAAATATTGTCTTGTTTTGATCTTGAGGGTTGATAAATATTTGATTATATCTAGAGAATCCATCCATGAACGACAACAACAAATGTCCCTAGTCGAATCTACTATCATGTCAATATTAGGAAGGGGAAAATCATCTTTTAAAGATACTTTTTTTAAATCATGAAAATTCGTACACATCCTAATACGATTATCAGGTTTCGTGACTGTAATGATGTTCGAGATCCAAGGAGAATAATCGATAGGTTGTATAAAACTAGCTTCAAGAAGTTTCTCAATATCATCTTTAACCAATAAAGCTATCTTAGGATTCATCTTACATATTTTTTGTCTTACCAGTTTAGCATCATCCTCAAAAGCTATGTTGAGTGTCACTATCTTAGCATCAATACCCGAAATGTCCGAATAAGTCCAAGAAAAAAGTTAATGAAACTCATGTACTAATGTTGTGTGATCTTCTTGTTCATCTTCATCAAGGCACTTTCCTATTTGAATCACTCTTTCTTCATTAGTTGTATCCATCGGCATATTGATTGTATCTCCCAAAGGAAGTGCATTTTGTCTCGGCATTTCAGGATTATATTCATCTTTGTCATTGTCAATCGCATTAACTTCCTTTTCTTCATCCACTTGTTTATTAGTAACCACAACACAAGTGACCCACTTTTTCTGAGGAGTAAATGACTTGTCATAAAATCCTAACATTTCTTTCAAAACTTCATCATCCTCAAAATATTCCAATGATTCTTCACATGTTGTATCAATCAATTCAAGATGCTTCAAAGTGAGAGTTGGATTAGGGGAGTTACACATGACAGTGCTGATGTTGAGTGAGGGTCTTTGCGTTGCTCTCGTTATCTTAGAAGGACAATATCCAAAACCACTTTTTGTTTCTTGTGTTAGGTTCTATAGGTGTAGACATTGCAAAATGTCCTAAGTCTGCGAGCGTCATTTTTCATGGTTGTCATCCTCCGATAATTAAATAATTTTAATTATTTGATTATTCTTGATCATATTCCTCTATTAATTAAATAATTTTTAAATTATTTAATTAATTCACTTTCTAATCTTTATTCTATCTTGATCAATTAAATAAATTAATTGCGTTGCTAATATTCCCCTTTCTTCAATAATTAAATAAATTATTATTTATTTAATTATTTTCTTACATCATCTTTTGTCTATGGTTAAATAATAATTATTTAATTATTTAACTATTCACTCCCTCTTTTAATTCTTCCATTGTTAAATAATTGTCAAAATTATTTAATTGTCCTCCATGTGTTTCTTGTATTAAATAATTAACTCAATTTAATTATTTAACACCCCCTTTTCATATTTCCTCTCATTTAATTAAAATAATTATGCAAATTATTTTAATTAAATGCCCATTTCCTTTTTCCTCAAATAAATAATTCAAATGAATTATTCATTCTCCACTTGGCCAAATATTCCTTTTCTCATGAATTAATTATTTTTCAAATTTTAATTCATTCATTATCTTCCCACTTGCTTATTAATCTCTATCATAGCCATCGACATCATAGCCATCCCTAGCCCACCACTTTTTGGTGCATCAATCCTCTACTGTTGATCTTGGCATCTTTCTAGAAGCCCGATCTTGACTGTCCGTTTGAATGGATGTCTATAAAAGAAGCCATTATCTCCAACTTTCATGCTTTATTGTTTGTAGGTGTTTGCATAAACTCTACTTCAAATCTGAGGGAAAACTTGCAAAGGCAGCTTGAGGAGAGACAAGAGAAGTTATTAAACTTCAATGGGGAGTGTTTTGTTTACGTGCTTTCATGTTATCTTCTCCATTTGATTGTTTTCTCTTGTTTGGATTGGGGTTTTAGCTTAGATTTGTGTTGTGGCTATCACTTAGTCTTTGCTAACTTGGTTTTCCCCCATCTTACATTGGTCAACCCAACGTGAAAAGAAGTTTTTGTAGAATCCGTATGAATTTTGTTTGTTTTTGTAGGTTTTTAGTATGGAATGATGCAACTAAGGAAAATAGCGATGCAACTTCCTAGAAACTCCGTATTTGATAGGAGAAACAACACATCTATTTGGAAGGAAATTGGATTCAAAAGAGCGATGCATCTGAGGAAAACAAAGACGCATTTGTGGGCGGAAAAAATTGAATTCAAAATCATTACGCAACTAATTTGGTGTGACGTGACACAACGACGCATCTTCGGCCCCAAACGACACAACTGCTTATCTAGTATAGATTTTTAGTTTCTATTGGCTTTCAATCTTCTTTTTGGGTTTTTGAAGTAGAGTAGGGCTTTTGGTTGCTAACTTTCTATTTTTCAGTGTGTGGCTTTGGAGTTAAGGAGCTCTCAACAAAAATGGTTTCTTTAGAAACAAACAAAAAAATTGAGCTTTACATTAGTTTAGTTTGAATCAAATTTTCATTTTGTTTGTTTTCTACAACTTGTATTAGGATCATAAAGGTTAAAACGAACCTACATTTCTCATTCATAAGGCTTTAAAAAGAACAACAATCTGCATACTTCACTCATGGGTATTAAAATGAACATGCATTACACATCATGAGAATAAAATGAATCCAAGTGTCTTCGAATCATAAGCAAAGGGTACAATAAAAAAGTGTCATTCGTGTTTGGTGATTTGTAATTGTCATAGAGTGCGTATGCTCTCCTCTCACGCCGTTTGGTAATCTTGAGTGATCAAAAGTACCTCTTTGAAATTTTTATAATCACACCACACATTTGGATTTGGTGCTTAAAATGAACCCCATGTGAGTGTGAGGTAATGACACAAGGCATGCTCTCTCCTTGCGCTCTGTGCAATCTGGGAGATCAAGAATAAGTGTACTTCCTCACTATTGTTTACCTTTTATTAGAGGGCATGCCACCCCGCTTTGAAAGGTGGGAAGGACCCAAGTGGTAATAAAGCTAAGGCCAAGCTCTTCCAAGCTGCTATATAAGAAATGTGCTTCTTGAAAAAAGTCAGTTAGCAACGGGTGTGGATGTGTCATACCGAAAAGTGCCACCCTTAGTAGCCCCATGAGCTACACGAAAGTCCTTTCTGTGAAAAGGATTGGGAGGCCTCTTGACTTGCCATAGTCTTGAGCTAATCTTGCCACATGTATGACCACCTTGAACAAATACCCTTACTAAAAGCCAATTTGTGTTAGTTGCCAGAAACCATTTTATACGCTCGTTGATTGTAGGAGGTCGGACCTCTGAAGGTGCCCCATGTCTTCATTGAGCATGTGTAGAGACATGATTTCCTCCTTGGGGGAATGAGACTTGGTGAACCCGAGAAGTGAGTGTCATGGAGGGGAGCTAGTGCCACCAAGTCTGTAGCTGTCCACCTTGTTCAAGTGGCTGGAGAAATCCAAGTGGGGATATCCACTAGTGGTTTCCTTGCCAACCATAGGGCTTGTGCATTGGTGTCTGTGTGTGTTTTATTTTGAAATCAAATATTTTTCACATCCAAAACTAGACAAATAAAACAAGTGCTTGAGACTATATTTTATGTTTTCCAATTAGATTTCATCAAAAATAGTCAAAAATTAGGCCAAAACCATCAAATTGTCAAAAACAACATTCTATGAACTGCAATTGTCAAAAACAGACCCACAACTAATATTTTCCACCGCAACTAATCATTGGAAAATTGCAACTGTCATCTTGAACTGCACTTGCAGAAAATAGACCCACAACTGATATTTTGAGCTGCAACTACACTCTAGAAACCCGCAACCTAGAATGACACATTTACAAAAAATAGAGCCACAATTGTTTGATAAACAAAACTGTCAAAATCCTTGTTCAAGATTCAATCAAATAATTTTACAGTGACCTTGCCTGCTAAACCTAAGACTTGCAAGCCTTTACCAGTCCATTACAACATTGCCATTTATTATTTCATCATATTTTAGGTTGCACCCTTACCTTTGCATAATTAATTTTACACCTTAGGTGTCATATACCTTTTAAATTTCAGACATAGGAAGACCATTAAGCTTTTGGACAATCCTTGGTTACTCATCCAGTTTTTCATTGACCTTAATCCTTCATATTATCAAACTTTGTCACTATCACCCTTATCAAATTTGAGTCTTAATCTTTTGTCTTAGCCTTGAATCTACCTTGTCAAAATTATCCTCTTGATTATCATAAAGGTCAATGACATTTGGGTTTGTTATCTTGGACCTACACTAGCTTGATTGCCATCCTTTGTCTCAAATTTTAGAATTCATATCCTTAGCTTCACCATACTCTCATTTAGATTCATATCATACACTTTTAACCATAGCTTTAATCATCATCCTAATCAATTCTTAGCCTTGCATTTAACTTACACTTCCACTTTGCATCCTTATCCCAAAAATACAAAAACATAGTATAGTTTCATCTTAGCTTTAGTTGCACCATTACGTTTGATCACCAAACTTGAAATTATTATCTCCTTATCATTATTCTTGGCCATTATCGAACCTTTAGTATCCTTTGCATCCACTAGCTTCATTATTATCCTTATATAGGTACCTTACATCCTTATATTCAAGAAAATCCAAAAATATAGCTTAGCTTCATCACCACCTTGCATTATCCTCCAACTTGCAAAAGTATCACATGGTTGAAACAAGGTCACAAACCAAAAGAAAGGACATGGATTTTTCAAGTGACCCTTTTCATGACACTACCCTTGGGATAAATTCAAATCACTCCACACCTCCAAGAGACACACCACAAAGAGACCATATCAACACATGGGAAAACCTAAGCCTAGAAGAATTTAACAAGCAATTGACTCCTCAAGAAATTGAAAGAGCTTATCAAGAGCCAAGAATTTTAAGCATGGTTGATTAACTTGTTAGTGTTGAGCCTAATAGATTCTTCTACGCACTAGCTAAAAAGGGTGCCAAATTACCTCAAGGATATGACATATCAACCATTGTAGAAGAAGAAACCAAAAATCCATTCGCATTTGGCATGCCCTCATCACAACAAATGACAAACATACCCCTTGGGACAACTACACACATGACTACCACTACCACACATATCCCAAGTATCTCAATAGTTGGAAACAAGGTAACCCATACCACTACACAAGGACAAAGTTTCACACTTGGAAGTTCCTCAAATTCCATGGGTAAGACCTTTACAAATCCCCTTTTTCAAAACACAAATCAAAAAGTGTTGATCAACATGTTTGCACTGGAATTACAATTTGATTTTGGGTTTTAGGTTAACACTAGCAAAGAAGAGTAGCATTCAAACCAAACTTAATGGAAATTTGATCATTTCTCTGAATTATTCTTTATTATACCATTGACCATTTTACAGCCACCCTTCAACTAAAGAATCAGTGTGCAATTCATTTATTAATTTCCCAATGAATTGCATGACTCTTTCCAAGCAAAATAGATAGTCTAATTGGTAATTTATGGCCAATATATTCCATGCAAGGTTTGTTGAGTTTTAATAGTGCAGTCTACAAAATTGTGTGTTAATTTTCATTTAATGTAGTGTTTTGCAAAATTTATCTAATCTAGCGGGATCTCATTCTGCTGTTGACTTTTTCCTTGTGAGCTGACCTATTATCAAGGAAGTAGAAGAATTGCAAAATATTCTCTGTTGTTAAGCACATGGTTATGTATAATAAAAAGTTTTTAGACAGATATTCTAATGTTATAAGACTGGCTACGTCTCCCAGGCTCGAGGATGTAACGACATTATAAAAACCTTGTGATGGGTGATTTGGCCAATTTTGATGTTTCAATTGCAAGTGAACATCAATCAGATTGCAAGTATGTTAATGATTTTAATGGTATCAATGTTTCAAGGTTCAGTGAGCTAAATAGGAGCCATGAATTGTGAGATGCTCAGATAGAAAGTAATAGTGTGTGTGATTCTATTGAAGATAAGAAAACTTTTAACTCCTATTGCAACTTGTGGATGTCTGACAAACTCTGCACCTAACACAATTATTCTCTCAAATGATAGACTTCTGCATCATGTTGCAATTGGAGATGAAAGATCTACAGGTGAGGAAGATATGGATTGTCATGATCGGAGCCTAGAAAACTTGCACCATTCTGGAGATGCTAGAAAAGAACACCCATTTGAGCATCTGTCTGATGAAGATGGATAGCAGATGTTAGATGCAATTTGGTATGTAACAAATCTCAAGCAATCAAATTCAGTAGGAAACCCAGACTTGGAAATTAGGTCATGACTCTCAAAAAGAAATAAGTGCAAACACTGTACTCAATGCTTGACTAAAGAAAATATTGTAGAAGATAGCCATCAATAAAATATATTAGCTATAATGTCAAATTAAAATATATAAATATTAAGATGATAAATTGAAAAGAAAAACAAGATAATATCAGACTTGACTTTTAAGCAAAATGCAAAGATACTAAATAGCAATTTGGTATGTAACAGATCTCAACCAATCAAATTCAGCAGGAAACCCAGACTTGGCAATTAGGTCATGACTCTGATCTTGGAATAGCAATCTAAAAAGATAGTTTAGTAAATTGAATAATCCATATTAGTTTTCCATTTAGACGGCATTATCAGCATGACAAATGTGTAAATCAAATTCACTTACCTGGGTTTAAAACAAGAAAACTCAACAGGTACATGAAAAACTAAAAAAATGATCAAGTGTTGTGACCTGAAGGTTGTGTTTCAATAAAGATCTATGTCTGTAGAATATTTGCTTGTGTTATTTCCACTGTGTTGACTTTAAGCTGTATGGTTGAATAGTTCTTTCTGGACTCTCCATCTGTGACTACACCAAGTGGTATTAGAGTGAGTTTGTGAATCTTGAAGGAATTCCTTATTGTGAAGAGATCATTGACCTGAGGTAGGCTGCATTTGTTTTCAACTAATAATTGGCTGAGTCATTTGAAACCCTTATAGCTAGATTATTGAATTAAAGAAGTTGAATTGGATTAATTCACTTACCTGGGTTTAAAATATCTATGTCAGTGTTGTGACCTGAAGGTTGTGTTTCAAATGATCAAGTTGAGAAAAAGAGGCTATGAGAGTGTTGACAGGGATGACATAGTGGCCATATGAGGACAGTCATGAAGAGTCATGAATGCACAGTCCAATCATGAAGATAATATAAGGACAGTCATCAAGACTCAAGAAGCGCAGTGAATCTATAGTGCATAAACAGTGAAAAAGAAACAGTTAGCTGAAGAATATAGTCACCTATACGACCATGGGATATTTACAAATACTGTCACAGGACAACCATAAGAGATGAATGAAGGACAGTGTTGAGAGGAGTCAAACAGAATCCACTACAATGTAAAAGGGGCAGTCACAATAGTGAATAGATAGAGATCTATCTAAACTGAAAAATGAAGTGAAAGACAAAAGGAGAAATTCGCTAATGTGATGAAAAACTAAAAAATGATTTTTCTACCCTTCAGTAGTTATGGTCTCCTTGTGCTCTGACATTCTTCCTTTTCAATGTGAAAATGAGGGTAAAAAAAAGACAGAAACAATATGCATTAAGAAATGGCAGGGATATTTTGCTAAAAGTCCACAGGTGATTCCATAGTTGACAAGTTAATTCACCTTTGTTTCAAAAAGACTAATGGTGGCTTTTAGGAGTTATTGAATCAATGTCAGAACCAAATATATTATGTTTCTGAATTATGATCACTTATGTCTGGTTAAATTGAATAAAAAATCTGAACTCACAAATTATGCTTTTGAATAGCAACCATCCAGTCAAAAGGGCACCCAGTTGGAATAATCATGTTATAATTATTTTTTGATAGAATTATGAACTGTTAGAGGGGTTTGAAAGGTTTCAGAAATCTTCAACATCAAGATAAAATATAAGCAATAACAAGACTTTAAACCCAAACAACCATATTAACTTTAACTAACATTCTTTTATTTTTATATTTTTAAGTGCTTCAAGAAAGCCCTGGAAGTTATTTTTATATTTTCTGGTGCTTCAAGAAAGGCCTGGAAGTTTAAGTATTTTCTTGGAGTGATGTTCATCTACCAATGTTGAAGCTTTGCTCTATATTCACAGCCAAATTATATGTGAGCTGAATATATGTTGAAGCTTTGCTCTATATTCACAGCCAGATTATATGTGAGCTGAATTTTGTTGGGTATTTGTTCAAATTCATAAACAACTTCATATGTTTGCTATACATTTTGATACAGACATGAGACAAATGTACTATGTTTTAAATTTGTTAACTTTGCCAGGGAAATATTTTTATCTTCACAAACTGCCTATGTCAAAAGTTCTCCATAGCTTTATCTTCTTGGAATATTAGTGTAATTGCTTAGTTTCAAAAGTGCATATATGGCCTCCATTTTTCCTTACTCGAATTAAAATCCTATCAAAAGTTAAACACAGTGCCATAAAAATCCAAGTACTTGTATTTGATGATGAAGATTATTCGGAATTAATTTCTTTTTAGAATGCACCGTACGACAACATCAAAACAAGTAAAATTGCTTAGTGTTTGTCTAGCATGGGCATATGTGCATTTTTCAAACTAGAAAATCAGATTTGGAATAAGACATTGAATGTGACAAATGTAACAGAAAGGCATTGCAAGCAATTGTAGCCATCAATGGTAAATTTATAGTTATTACTATGCTATCTGTTAAGCTAAGTTTTCATAGCCAAACCAATGTTTCTTAGTAAGAATTGATACATGGAAAAAGGTAAAAAAGATTGTACCACCCCAGAAGCCTCTATAAGTGATAGTTTTCCATTGTGTTTCTCAATGTCTTTCCTCCAAGATTTGATAGCCAGGTCTAACACACATATGCCTTGCTCCTACAAAGTGATCTCTGCCAACCCAGCAACAAAGGTAACAGATCCAAATCCATGCAGCGCAACCCTGACCTTTTCAGCAACCGATAAAAAACTCCAACACATACGGTAACCTAGAGAGAATGTTTTGCATCCATATATCTTAATGCCCTCATCATTGATGGCAGCAACCAATGCCCTCGAAACCAACCATGTCTCCCTTGCATGCAACTTGCTACCAAGCTCATTAACATTGCGGGAAACCCTAACTGCCAACTGTCCAGGGAAATAAGTTGCATGGCAGTGAGAAATGTGAAGTCGTCCCAACCACAGTCCAGTATATTGAAGCCGTCGATGGAGAGGAGATAGGAAAGCGGGGACTCTGAATGAATGCCGCACAAACTAGCCACGTCTCCCCTTGCGTCCAAACACTGCAAACATGGCAAATCGTGAACATAACCCTAATCGCCATATGTTTCAACTATTGACAATTTGCAGGAGCCTCCTTAGAAATCGTGTAGTCTCTTGCATTGGAAGCTGCAAATACCCCGGTGAGCCATCTGCAGTGCGAATGAGAGACTGCCAAAATATTTTGCATAAAATTTTTGGTTAAAAAATTTGCAACTTTTCATAGCTATAGGTTAAAATAAATCTATGCAAAACAAACCCCATGATTTACTTCTCAATAATATGAGAAGTTTAATTCACCAAGCATCGCTTTCTAGCTCTCCTCGCTATAGTTCCCAAGTAGAACTAATACTATAATATAAATATATTATAATATATTATATAATACTATAAAATAAATATTATAATATAATATTATATTATAGTATTATATAATATTATTTATTTTATAGTAATATATAATATTATAATATTTATATTATAGTATTATATAATATTATATAATACTATAAAATAAAAATATTATATAATACTATAAAATAAAATATATAATACTCATAAAATGAAATATTATATAATACTATAATATAAATATTATAATATTATATAATACTATAAAATAAATATTATAATATAATATTTATATTATAGTATTATATAATATTATTATATTATATAATATTATAATATAATATAATAATATTATATACATGATTTAATAAAATAATAGAGGACTTAATATTATATAGATGATAGATAATTCATGAATCAACTTCGTTGACGAAGAAGGGAGCTATAAGTAATAAGTAATGAAACTCTGAATTTCATTGAGAGTTTGATCTTAACTCAGGATGAATGCTGGCAACATGCTTAACACATGCAAGTCAGACATGAAGTGGTGTTTCTAGTGGCGAACAGGTGAGTAATGCGTAAGAACCTGCCCTTGGGAGGGGAACAAGCTTAGGTAGGGGTCCTATGAGGGGGGCTTAAACTCTATGGATTATGATCAAATTTGAAAGAAAAAAAATAGATTAATAATCATTTATTTAGTCATTTTTATTTGTTTGATATTAGTTATTTATTTATTCATTTAGTTTTGATTTTACCTGATGATCAAATTAGTCACTTATAAAAGACCAAATTAGTCATTTATTTGCAATATTCTACTAGTTAGTCACGTAGTCATTTATTTGCCAAATTCTACTAGTGTCTAGTCTCTTGTTGTTCAAAATATTATCCATAACCTTGTTCATTATTATCTAGTTTAGTACATATATATCCAATCTTTTCATTAAGTTGTATCCAAGATCAACCAAAGAACAAACCCTAAAAGGTGCCATGAATGTAGAGTAATCTATGGTGTGAGGATGAGATAAAAGATAAATCATAATATATACCCAAACCCCAAGCAAAATATATGTGCATATAAATATCAAAATCCTAGAAAAATCTATAAATATATGATAAAACATAATTATATTAGATTCAAAAACCCTAATGTTGAGTTAAAAAATCCTTGATAAAAACTAGGTCATGTAGGAAGGTTCTAGTTCACCAAAATATTAAATATTTTTTTTACATGCACTCACATAATCACAAATAATCTCAGAGACTAATGAATGTGGTAAATATTTGTGGGCTATATTTTCTAATATTGCAACAATTGAATTATATGGAAAATAAATAGAAAACAATGGTATTTAGCTCAACTCTTGACCAAAGAGTGAATGATCTATATATAAATATTTTGAGATCTAGAATGTCCCAAGATTAGGAATGGAATATCTCAATCTAACATTCACCTCAAGATTCAAATATTGTGTTTTTTCTATGTAGGTTTGAGTTTGGGGATTAGGGTTAAGTTTGTAATCAAATAAATATCTTGTACATACAAACTTGATATTGTAATAAACAAAACTCTACTTTTCACTTCACTCAATTCTCTTTTGCTCCTTTCTTTTCTAGTATGTAAAGGTTGGTAGTATTTAGAAATAAATTGGAAAGACTATTGTTATGTCATAAGGGGACATGTTTTCTGAGTTCAACTTATGGATTTGTGTGTACAAGATAGCAAACGACACTCTATACATATGCATATGCTCTTAGAATGTCTATACAAATCTAGATTTCTTTTAGTGTACCAATTAAAGTGTTGCACTGCATATGGTATATAAATATAGCTCAAAAGATGTTTAAATGAATGTATTCAATGTCTTTAAATACAAGAACATATCAATAAATAACACAAATTTGTGTCAATAAGCCCTTAGAGATAGAATAATGGGTAGACGTTAACTAAAATTTGATTTTGAAAGCATTGTGTCTAGGGGTTTGGAGTTGACCTTGCAACCATGGACTTCACCCAAGACTTAAAAGAGGCTGACCAAGGTGTATAATATGTATATGTAAGTGTTGCATGCATGTATGGATAGTGTAAATATATAAAATTTGTGAATATAGGAACATGGTAAGAGATAATTGCATAATAATGTGTATAATAGATAGTTAAATGACATAAGACAATAACCCGACAATATACAATTTACACTATCTATCAATATTACCAATATATGGAAACACTATCTTTAAAACAAATTTAAAACTAAATGAAAAATAGTAGTGATGTGCAAATTTCACCATTTTATATATAAAAAATCTACTTTAAAGGAAGGTTTGAAGTTCCTGCCTTCAACATCGGTTTTTGGTATTTGTTTTACTTTAGAGATTTTTGTTTGGTTTCCTAAAGTCTACCTTTTTATTCAGCAAATGATAATTTTATTTTCAGAAAGTATATTTATTCAGCAACTGGATATTACTATAATTGTCCGCCACGTTGCATGCATGTTTTGGGTTTTCCAATCCCTCAGAAGTTTCTGAGGAAAGTGACTGCAAAAAGTTGAAGGGTCTGGACTTTTCACACAATCAGCTCACCACAGCCATTCCTGGAAACTGCAGCTTCTTTGTTTGTATCCATATTTAAGCATAAAGGATTTGTCAGATGTTGCAGCTTCAGCTGTCAGGTATGCGTGAATTAAACCGTGGAAGCATAGACAATGCACACGAACTGTTTGACAAAATGCCTCAGGGATATAACCATACATAGGGTACGTGGACTGTTCGATATAACGCCCTTTACAAGATGTAAAAGCATAGACAAGGCACGGAAACTGTTTGACGAAATACCACAAAGAATGTTGTCTCATGCAATGCTGAGATTTTCAATGTAAACTAGTTGGAGAGTTTGACAATTTTGTCGAAAATTAAATAATCATGATTGCAGAATATAGACCTATAATATTCAACATCTTATTTCCACATATACACTTCACTTCCAAATAGCTTTCGATGCATATGTTACTCATTTCAAATCAAGTTTGCAGTACAGTTCCCATAATAACAAGACTTGCATTGCAGCTTAGTTTGTTTTTGCACAAGATGGTGGCAATGCAATTACAATGTTTGAATGTTTATTAGCATTTGCAATTTAGTATATTATGGTAGTTAAACTTGTGAATGTAAATTCATTATATTTTTATAAAAAAATTCAAATTCAATATGGTTTATCAAATATTTTTTCATAGTTTATATGAGTTTTCTACAATTCATGTAATTTTGAAAATAAGATTACTTTTAGAGTTAGCTATTTATATTTTTGAATCTATGTTTCAGATTACACTTAGTGATCGACCATCCGAAAGAGGAGAGTAATCCTGATGATGAATTACTGAATGTGGTCTGAAATATTGATCCAAAAACATACATAACTGATTTCAAAAACAATCTTTTCAAATAATCTCCCACTCTGCCATAGGCTGGGAGAATGATGGCAAAGGAGGGTAGAGTGGAGTTTTAAAATGCTTAGCACCTACATATATTTGCATAGACCCATGAAAAATACACAAAACAGAAAATCAAAACTTACAATAAAAACTTAGAAGTACATATATTTTCTTAAATAAACAGAAAAATACGAAAAAGAGTAAAGGTAGAATATGCTTTCTACCTACATTAACTTATGAGAGGATGTATCTCAAAATTTAAATTGATCATATAGTTGTAAGGAAATAAACACAA
>VDFB02388104.1:0-20322 GCA_007258455.2 Sequoia sempervirens | reverse complement strand
ATTGCATTCATTTGTATTTTGAAGCTTTTGACAAGGAATCTAGTGCACTGTTGAAGGATTTTCAAATTTTGAATATGAAAATGGCTTACACATGTTTAGATAATATGGAGAAAGTGAAGAATAAATATTTTCAAGGTTTTTTGTCTTTAATTATGGTTAAATTTAATGATGAAACCAATAGTTGTGCGGATACAAATGATGAAATATCCCCAATTTTGGATACAAATAAGTGCATGATTGAGAAGGAAGAAGTTAAGAGTGCTACAATGTTTACCATTGATGCTTATAATAGTGAAAATGCTTCTCTTTACTTTCAAGAAGATATAAATGACCAACTTAATGATCAAACCCAGTTCATGAAGTTTCTATATTTTGATGATGGTAATATCTTGGTTTGTCCTGACTTATAACATGGTAAAGCAAGTATTTCTAGTGGAGGTCAAGAGAAAGAAGTGGTTGAAAGAATGGATCAAAACTATGGTCTACTAAATAGTGAACAAATTTCAAATCTGTTAACCACTAAATATCATAAATATGCACATATGAGTAAGCCTCAGTTATTGTGTAATACTCATATTGATTTTGATAGTGATGATAGTATTTATTATGCAAGATATGAAACATGGGTATTTTATATTTCTTCCAATTATGAACTAGTTCGTCAGCATTATGGTAATGTGAATAAAGGCAAGCAACTATTTGATTGCAATAATGCATTATATGATGAGCATGAAAATGTGCAGACTAATGCAAGTTAAGAAACTTGTGTTGATGAATTAAGAAAAATAGATAACCATGAAGTTTGTGCATCTGATAAGCCAAAATGTGAAAATTCTAATGGAGATTTGGATAAGTATCTGTTTTATGTTTTAGACAAGCTTGGTTATGAATTTTTTTATATAGATATGGGGGTTGATTCCAAACAAAAAATAGATTACCTTTTTGAACTAGAATTTCTCAATTTTGAACAAGCTATGAATGTTGAAGATGTTAACATGTTATGTTTAGAAGGTATCAAAGTGAGTAAGGAGAAGGATAGGGTAGATATTCTTGATGATTCTCTATACCAGTTGTGTCATAGAAAAATGGCTCTAGGTCATTTTCATGACCTTATAGGTCTTGTTTCATGGTGTTGGAACTATGTTGCTTTGATTTTATGCTATATCATGGCTTTAACATGCTTATTTAGGTACTAAAACTCAAAGAACGACATCTTTTGAAGGTGTTGTGAAGTGTTGTAAGACATTTCCACATTCCTCTAGACTATATTCAATACAATTTACCTAAACATCACATTTTTACACATCAACAAGTCCTATATTGAAGTGTTGTAAAGTCTTGTAACAAGCCTTCACACTTTTCTAGGCACAATCTCCTTATTTACACCTTTCTCATTCTTTATTTTTTCTCTTTATGCCCTCATATGCTTAATTAAGTGTATTTTTGGATATTATCCTAACAAACAACATTAAACATAACATTTTTCCCAACACATGGTTTTAGGTCCTAGGTGGGACCCATTCACCATGGGTAGTGAATGATTCCCCCTTGGCCCCAAATTCAAAATATTTCAAAATTCCTTTCGGGATTTTATTAAAATGCACTTGATGTTAGCCTATGATGAGGTATGAATGGATATTAAGGCACAAGAATTGTATAAATAAGTGATTTTCACCTCATTTTATATCTCCTACAATCTCTCCTCATTCAAGTATTCAATCTCCTAATACATTCAAGCACTTGAGCATTCTGCATCATTAATTGAAGCAACTATTGAAGCACTTTGGAGCAGCCATTGACATTACTTTAGACTTATAAGATCAAGAATTTTGGTGAGTTAATAACATTTGCATGTTGTTATTTTACATTTCCTTTGCATTTCACTTATTTCTATTGGGTTTGATTACTAAAGTGGGGTTTGACCAAGGAAAACCCCTATTTACTAACCCTCCAACATTTTTCCCCTTTGCATGTGTCTTTGCAACCTTTGTTTTGCAGATTTGACAGGTTTAATGGTGTTGAAAAGTGGTAATCAAGTCAACTAGGCTCTTCAATTCAACATATCATTATTTCCAGCTTATTGAGTGTTTTTTGTCCATTTCCTATAGAACTGACTTTAGCACCCAACATTTAGACATTCCCAAATCTAGTGTTGCAGAGTTGTTTGATTTTCCAAAAATCTAGGTGTGGGATGATTTGCTACCCTTGGTGAATGAGTCCCACCTAAGACCTGAAATCAATATTTTGCTAGATATTAGATCCTGACTGTCAAAAATCAATTCTTGACACTTTTTCATCAGTAGGAGGATTGATTTGCCACCCTTGGAAAATGAGTCCCACTGTGAAAAAATAGTAAAATTCATTAGCATTCCAGACTTTATAGACAACTCATATTTCATCCAGGTGCACTCTGAATTCATCCATCTCTTTTTGTTCTGCATAATTTCTTCATTTTCATAGTTATTTGGATATCACAAATTGTTTTCAAACATAGCTTAAATTGCACTTTTTCATTCCTTTTAGTTCATTTCAATTAGACAATTGCATTTAGTCAAGCTCATTTACATCATATCATATAGCATACATCCTAATTTGAGTGCTACATAAACATTTTGGGACCTAAATCTCTCCCTTTCTAGGTGAAAAATCTTAGCAAGAGAGCAAGCATCTAGGGTTCCTAAAATCTATGTCACATTTTGGTGAACCTGACTTTTGAATACTTTAAAACTTTTGATTGCATTCATAGCTTGCATCTTATTTTTCATTTGCATTAGAATTCAATTAGGACATTGATTTGTTATTGCATTCTAGGACCTTTCATTTTTGCATTAGTGAAACATCCATTTGGTTTTCATTTTTCCATTCAAACTTCATTGAAAAAAGTAAAAATCTACATTAGACTACATACTTTATTACATTTTGTGTTGCATTTAGAATCATTCAAAATTTTAGAAAAACATAAAAATATTGCATCTTGAGACTCATTCGCCACCTAGGGAGAATTAGTCCCTCTTCATTTCTAAAACAACATTTTAGTAATCTCTTTAGCATTTTTCTGCTTTAAACTTTTCTATTCCTGCATTCCATTTTCAATTATAGATTCTCTATTTTTCCTCATTTATTGCATCTTACTTTATTGGCATCATGGCATTTTATTTTAATAAGTTTTGGAATTTCCTCAAATCATTGGTAGACATGTCCAACTGTAACTTTTGTTGTGACCTTACTGACATTGTACAACCTCATGCTCCTATAACTCCTCATGATTTTCCTCCTCGTGATTTCAACATCATTGGAGAAGATGATAGAATAAACAAGTTCTACAATGATTACCTTGACAACCAAGAAGCAAATGCAACATTTTATCCCTCTATGAGATCACAAGAACTTCCTACTATTACACCACCTGATCACTTTGCATAGTTACATCTTGAAATCAACATAGGACCTAAGGTTCCTCCCTCAAGTGGACATAGTTCCTCTCAACCACCACAATCCCAACCATTCTATGAGCACACAGTCACAAACATTCCTATCAACCTTGAAGAAACATATGGTAGAGGATTCACTATATTAAGTAAACATGGTTGTGACACAAAACATGAACATGGCATCTATCAAATTCTTAAACAACAATCAATTGAAGCATATACAATAGGAATATGATATCAAGATCCTTCTCATCCTAACAGACATCCTCTTCAACCTAGGAGAATTCAGGATGCTAGTACAGTGGTCTTGACTCCTCCTAACTTGAACATTCTCCTTCCTCATGAACAACCATTCTCTCCTTCTAATGATAAGGATGTTAGAATCCCTATGGGTTCCCTTCCTCCTTACATTCATGACAAAGGAGAATCTAATAAATTCAAATGACCATACAAATTGAAGAAGATAAAGTTTCCTACACATCCTCCACCTAAATGTGAAAGGAGACTTCAACTGCTTTTAAATAAATGTCTTATACTTTTACCACCTTCAAATAGGTTTGTCATTCATCATGATGTTTCTCATATACCATATTGTAAATATCATCGTATTCTTGGACATCGAACAAAAGAATGTCATACATTGAAGGACATACTGAATAAGTATCACTTCACTGATACCGATTGTTTCCCCATCATACCTTAAATCAATCTAAACTCCTTTTGTCATGCCAATAGTTGTAGAATTTCCCATTCTCACTATTGCATGATCCTTTCCCATCACTCATCTCGACTCATTTTTGCTTTTACACTTTGTGGGAGGTGAGACATTGCTAGCCTTGTCCTTGTAATGCATCTTTTTGTCTCTTAACCTTGTTATTCCTTTTTCCACTTGTTCATCCAAGACTGAGAAACTAATAACTTAGTTAACGGTTGACTTACATTTCCATTAATTTTCCTTTTGTTTTCTTTTTCTTTTCATGTGTGTATCATTTTCCCCTATATCATGTGTTTGATGTTTCCTCTCCTTGTACACTTCTTCTATTTCTACCTTTCTTCTTCTATTCATTGTGCTTTGTTTTGTGTTTTCCTTTTGGGGATGACACAAAGTGTAGAGATGCCATATGTCTCTTCCATGTTGACCCAAATGGTCCTTGTCTTTTTCATTTTTTTTTGTGTTTTCCTTTTGGGGATGACAAAGCATAGAGATGCTCTATGTCTCTTCCATGTTGACTCAAATGGTCTTTTTCTTATTCATTTTTGTTTTGTTTTTTCCTTTTGGGGGTGACACAAAGCATGAGATGCCCTATGTCTCTTCCATGTTGACCCAAATGGTCCTTTTCCCTTTTCCTTTTTCTTTTCTTGTGTTTTCCTTTTGTGGATGATGCAACGCATTGAGACTTCTAATGTCTCCTTCATGTTGACCCAAAATATTTTTCATTTTCCTTTGTCTTTTCATTTTTCTTTTCTTTTTGCTTGTGTTTTCCTTTTGGGGACAATGCAAAGCATCGAGACTGCAAATGCCTCTTCCATGTTGACTCAAAATGGACTTTCTTTTTCCTTTTTTTCCGCTTTCTTTGTGTCATTCTTCTAGTTCTATGTGTATTTGGGGAATGATGACAATTCTATGCTCTTTGATAAAAACATTGCAACAACAAGCATATTGAGCCCAAATCCATAGATCTGTTATGTGTTTGGTGTACTTTCTCTTTTGGGGGGGAGCTCCCTTCTTTTCTTTCTTTTTCCTTGACATGACGCATCCTACCCTTGACATGATGCAGCCTACCCTTGACATGATGCAGCCTATCCTTGACATGATGCAACCTATCCTTGAAACATATGACTTGGCATAGAGCTTTCCAATTTGGCTCTCGTGTCTTGTTTTTATTTTTTCCTTTTCTTTTCTTCTCTACTTTCAAGTAATTTCTCACAGAATGATGTGTAGAAATTCCTTTAAAGTGGGGGGCATACATTACCATTATTTCATTGTGCATTCATGCTTCTTAGTGTAGCCTTGTCATTTATGTGATTCGTTTGTCACTTTTTGGATGACATTGGGTGTGATGTCCTTCATAAGTGTCATCTATCTCAACATATTACATTCCTCTTTGTTGTTTGATGTGATGCACTACATCCCCTAAATTGTGAATATACTATTCTTTGATTTGTCCTCTCTTGGAGACATTAGACACAATGTTCCCTAAGTGACTGAACTTATATAAATTGAACAAGACTCCTTTCAACAATTTTTCACATTATTGTATCCTCATTCAGCCACCTTGCATAACACAACTTGCATGCTTGTGGTGCCATCCCATTTTGATTGTCTCATGAAACTTAATCGACATCTACATTTCATTTGGATTTGTGGTGATTTGTTAAAGTTATCAAAAGGGTATAACTTTGGTATGGTTGAGAGGGAAGCCCAACTAGCGGCATGATTTTTCCCCATAGCCACTTTAGTGTTTGTGAGTGCATACCAACTAGCATATGTATCTTACTTTTTGGGCCTTCTCACCCCATGGACAACTAGTTATGTGGCCCCATAGTGAGTGCACATTCTCTCTTTCAATCAATCAACCTAGATCTCTTTTCACAACTTGTTGGATTGGTGATCAAAGCTTCATTCAATTCATTTCACCACTTGTGTGTTCCTTTGTCCTTATGTCTAGTTTTCCATGGGATCTTTGTCCTGGGGGCTTGATCATCCCTATGGATTTTTGTATTCCATCGTGCTAGTGTAAGTGCATTTGAACCCTCCCCTTGATGTTCATGGCTACTTTAGTATGAGGAAGCAAGTTCATCCTCTCACTAAAGTGGGGGATAAATGTGTCATAGAAAAATGGTCCTTTGTCATTTTCATGGCCTTTTAGGTCTTGTTTCATGGTGTTGGAACTATGGTTCTTTGATTTTATGTTGTATCATGGCTTTAGCATGCTTGTTTAGGTACTAAAACTCAAACAATGATGTCTTGTGAAGGTATTGTGAAGTTTTGTAAGACATTTCCACATTCTTCTAGACTCTATTCAATACAATTTACCTAAAAATCATATTTTTACACATCAACAAGTCCTATATTGAAGTGTTGTAAAGTCTTGTAACAAGCCTTCACACTTTTCTAGGCACAATATCCTTATTTACACCTTTCTCATTCTTTATTTTGTCTCTTTATGACCTCATATGCTTAATTAAGTGTATTTTTGGATATTATTCTGACAAACAACATTAAACATAACAATTTTCTTGGCACATGGTTTTAGGTCCTAGGTGGGACCCATTTTCCATGGGTGGTGAATGAGTCCCCCTTGGCCTCAAATTCAAAATATTTCAAATTTCCTTTCAAGATTTTATTAAAATTCACTTGATGTCAGCCTGTGATGAGGTATGAATGGATAGTAAGGCACAATAATTATATAAATAAGTGATTTTCACCTCATTTTACATCTCCTACAATCTCTCCTCATTCAAGTATTCAATCTTCTAATATGTTCAAGCACTCAAGCATTCTACATCATCAATTGAAGCAACTATTGAAGCACTTTGGAGCAGCCATTGACATTACTTCAGACTTATAAGATCAAGGATTTGGTGAGTTAATAAAATTTTCATGTTGTTAGTTTACATTTCCTTTGCATTTCACTTATTTCTATTGGGTTTTATTACTAAAGTGGGGTTTGACCAAGGAAAACCCCTTTTTACTAACCCTCCAACATTTTTCCCCTTTGCATGTGTCTTTACAGCCTTTGTTTTGTAGATTTGAAAGGTTTAAAGGTGTTGACAAGTGGAAATCAAGTCAACATATCATTATTTCAAGCTTATTGAGTGTTTTTTGTTTGTTTCCTGTAGAATTGACTTCGACAACCCGACATTTAGACATTCCCAAATCTGGTGTTGTATAGTTGTTGTCTGATTATACAAAACTCTAGGAGTGGACTGATTCACCACCCTTGGAAAATGAGTCCCACCTAAGACCTAAAAATTAGTATTTTGTTAGATCTCGGCTCTCGACTGTCAGAAATCAGTTCCTAAAACTTTTTCATCAGTAGGAGGACTAACTCACCACCCTTGGCGAATGAGTCCCACTGTTAAAAACTAGTAAAATTCATTAGCATTCTAGACATTCCAAATAACTCATATTTCATCTAGGTGCACTCTAATTTCATCCATCTCTTGCTGTTCTGCATAATTTCTTCATTTTCATAGTTATTTGCATATCATAATGTGTTTTCAAACATAGCTTAAATTTCACTTTTGCATTCGTTTTAGTTCATTTCAATCAGTAAATTGCATTCATTCAAGCTCATTGACATCATATCATATAGCATACATCCTAATTTGAGTGTTACATAAGCATTTTGGGACCTAAATCTCTCTCTTTCTAGGTGAAAAATATTAGGAAGAGAGCAAGCATCTAGGGCTCCTAAAATCTATGCCACACCAGCATGTTGAGGGATAGTTAAAGTGTTCCAATGTATGGGTGTATCTCTTTACATACACTTGGAGATAGTTTGCATGATATGCATAATCTTTTGATTAGTTTTTATAATTGTTTCACCTTTGATGTGTAAACTACTATGCATATTGAACTTGATAGTACCAGCTATGTGGCAAAGTATGAGTGCCAGGATTTTTAGTTGGACAAAATTTTATTGTAGTGTGGTAATGGGAAAAATATTAATGAGGGTTTTTTTCAACTTGACAATGTTTTGAATGATAAAAATTATGAGTTATTGCCACAAGAAAATCAATATTTTAAGGGTATGTTTGATTCTCAGATGCATGATAGTTGCAATTTTTTTGATAATATTGTACATGTTGAGTTATTGAGAGATGCTAACATGTTTAATCACGCATATTGCAGTGATGTTTTCAGATTGGATTCAGTGAGGTGTGATGAAATTTTTTTCTATGACAGAGATAAGAAAAGGCCTATAGTTTTGGTGGCCTTGGGCCATCATATATGGTTTGACTTGTCAAGCCAAAGCAGTGGGGATTTTGAGCCTTAAAATTTGTAATAGTGATGAGTGATGCTTTTGGCCTTGTGTTCTTATCACTCATCACAGATGGTCATGAAAAGATAAAATTGAATGAGCGATGAGCGATATGATGTGATTTCCTATATATTGTGTGATTGCAAATATGTTTTAAATGTAAAGTCCCACATTAGCAATACATGATGGACCTTATAAATGTTGTAAATCCTCTCATCGCTAATTTCTTACAAAATATATGAGCAGAATTAGTGATGAATGAAGGACTTATGTTATCTCACTCATCGCAAATTCATTTCAGAACTTGAGTTCTGAATTAGCGATAAGCGATGGGTGTCCTCTAAAAGGTTTTTTTTTTTGCTAATTTGATATGATCCTATGACATATGTCTTTTGTGCCATTTATTTTTATACAAGTGCATTTGTCTAAATTTGATGTAGGTCCACAACATCTCTCATCCCTGATAGGATCCTAGCTGCAAAGTTTGAATTAGTGATGCATGATGGAAGCATGAATGTGACCAAAGGTTCGGCCATAGGACTAGGGGCTAAAGTTCATCACAAGTATGTTTACAACACTGATGGAGCTGGGCGAGGGTGAAGTAAATCAATGAAAAAGCGATGACTATCAATGAAAAGGGAAACGTGGTAGGAACCTAGGGATTCTGTGTAAAGCAAAAAGGAAAGAAGCGAAAGGATTGGAGAACCGTTGATAAAGTTTTCAGCAGGATGATCCAATGGACTGAAAATCATTGCATGAACAATTTCATCGCTAATTGCACCCTTAAAATTTGGGGAATATTAGCAATGAAACGTATAAAGAAAGCTTCTCTCTAACAAAAATTGGTCTTATGTACGTTGCCAATATTAATGAAAATCATGGATTAGGTTGGTGATACATGCTAATTTTTAGATGACATATGATTAATCAAGGCTAGAGAAGAACATGGTAGCATTTGAGACAACATTGTTATTTTCAAGGAGTAAGTTGATAATGGTCAAAAAATGATGCTCATGGCCACCATAGATGAAATTTTAATTTCTCTAAGATGAATGGCCCAAATTCAAAGCCATACTAATAATTTGTGAATTCACTTGCGCAAGGATTTCTAAATCATTAATTTTGTATGCTCAAATTTTCTATTTAATGCACATTGATTGTTGTTTATTCTCACTATCTTTTTAGTATGTAGTGTGTGTGAGGCAAAGTGTGAAGTGGAGTAAAAATTTGTTGGTTTGTCTTGAGTTGAATTTTCTCATCCTAAGTCGGTATGAAATTGGGTTCTCTAGTTTATTTAGGAATTATGTTGCTTGAACTAGCTATAATTACTGGGGTTGGAGTGTTTCTCCTATGGGTCTTGAGTCAAAAATCCTTTTTAATTGTCACTCTACTAGTTCTAATGAAATGAGAAAAGTTGGTGCAAAATTTCTACCTATTAGTAGGTCTACCTGGCTAAGTGTGTTTGAGTGTCATGAAAACATGACTGAGCAAGAAACCATGGTTTCCCCTAAGATTTCAAAGGGTAAAAGGAGGGCTAGAGGTCATAAGAAGAAATCAATTATGTAGAGTACTTATTGCTTGAGGAATAGGACCCTTCTAGGAGAAGTGGTCGAGTTCAAAGGCAAGGAACTGGCACAACCAGTGAAGAAGGCTAGGATAAAGGAGAAAAGTCACAGGACCCACCTGGGAAAACACAATTCTCCTATTGTGCTTTTTGATACTCCTTCAAATACTGAAGCTGATACTAACTCATACTATGGCTAGTACATCCATTCTCTAGTGCCATATAGGAGCTCTGATGATGACATACTAGAAATCCCTCCAATTTCATCAAGGACAAGGAGTGGTCAAGCATTTTCAGATGTCAATGACTCTGAATAGGGTCATTGCCTTGTTTCAGTTTTTGATGACACCATGGTCATTGCATAGGAGGTATTTGTTTTCATGTTTCCATGGTTTGTATTTTTTTTTCCCATGCTGATGTCGAAGTCCTCCAGAAGATATGAATGGATTTTTTTTGTTTCAAACAACGAATGTTGCGACAGCGACCACTAGTATCATGCACATGTTTTTTCCTTTTTTCCTCCCCTGTTCTCAAATGATTGTGTATGAAACCACTTGGGAGTTCTTCGAGGAGTGACAAGTTAGAATTAGGTTTTTGAAATGAACTCAAATGAAAGTGAAAGTGACATTCAGATGGGTGCTTGTTGCTCTCCTATTTATATAAAGGGGATTTCATGGCTGAAAGAGGAGAGTTTAGAATTTTGAGTCTAGACATGGTCACAGGAAATACTATGCTCTAAAAACATAATATAATGTAAATGGATACTCTAGTAGATATATCAAAAGAAAATTTAAGATGAAAGTTATACTGTATACAAATCTTAAATATGGTTTTACAAAGCAATATAAAAAATGAATAAAATTTTTAGTTTCAAAATGTTGCTCTCCTATGAGTTTTCTTTCAAGTTATGAATGAAGTTGTTAATGACAATTTCATTTGTCTTTTTTTCATTTTCATAGAATAGATGAATTTTTTTTATGCTTCAGTTCAATGAATTAATTAAATGCTAAAATAAGGTCATTATTTTGTGAGAAAAGGATGCAGGATTTGGTAAGGAAGTGATATTTTGCAGACGTAGTGAGTTAGATGTTATAAAGTGACATTCCAATGGTCCATTAATTTTTGAAGTTTAATCAGAATTGTATTATTGATTGATTACAAGTTATAACTCTTTTCTCCCTTAGATAAGGCACTGATTGTTTTATTAGTTTATCTTGTGATCAATTGAGCTAGTATTGAATTGGGCCTAGGATTCAAGATGAAGAATGATTCACACAATACTTTAAACTACATCATCCCAACTTTAATTATGCAAATGCATTCTTTGGAATAAGTAACAATTTTATTTGAGGTCTATCAAGCCTTTGATAATGTGATTTTCCTAAGATAATGCATCTATGTGGAGAAATACTCTTGACCTAAAGTGAGATATTATGAGTATGCATGGGATTACCCTCACTGGCTCTCATAGATCCCTAAGAGAAGAAGTGAAGTACTAATTACTTTACTTAGGTGTTGGCCAATCTTCAACCTAGCTAATAATTGAGTTGTGGCAAGCTCATAGGGGGTGATCCCATAATAGTGGTTTACAATTTTTGGCCAAACTGGACACTGAAATTATTATTTTTAACTAAATCTTCACATTCGAGCACCTATAGCGGCTAAACTGTCAGGAATTTGAAGATGGTGCAAACTAGAGTCTCATCAAATTTTGTATGTAGATTCTAAAAATATTTTTTTCAAAATTTTTGGAATCAAATTGCACTTCTTTTTCCATCTCCCACAAAAATAGATTTTTTTTTCAGAAAACAACATTTTTAAAAAGTGATGCACACCGTATAACGCATAACTTTTTTTCCATGAAAGGATAAAATTCTAATTCTTTTCAAATTTAGATTTGCAACTCCTGATATCTAGTGCTTCCCACTTAGTTTAGATAGTTTTTTATTGAATATTTTTCCTTAATCAAGTTTCAAAAGTCAAATGAATTACAATTGGAACCATGGCCTTGACCTTCTCTCTTGGCGTAACTTTTTTTTGTATATGTCAAAAAAATTTAATTTTTACACTGTTGGATCAAAGACTTAAATATCTGAATTGCACTCCATATTTTCAATTTTTTTTTGATAATCTTCTATTTTTCCACATGTGAAGAACAAAGAAATTCATTTTCGATGAAAAACCTATGTTTAATAAAACTTAAAAACAAATACATAACAAAGCAAAACATATTAAAATTATATTCATTGGATGAAAACTTGTTTTGGGAATACCATAATCATTTGAAATAAGATTTTAAATGAATTCATTTGATCCCAGAAGTCCCTAAATCAAAAGTGATTTTTTATCAGCATTTTGATAGGTGTAAAGGAGACACACAT
The DNA here is from genome assembly GCA_007258455.2 of Sequoia sempervirens. NCBI lineage: Eukaryota > Viridiplantae > Streptophyta > Pinopsida > Cupressales > Cupressaceae > Sequoia > Sequoia sempervirens. The sequence continues at coordinate 7,958 of VDFB02388104.1, read as the reverse complement.
TTATAGGTATGGTTTAAAACTAAGCTGAGGTTCTATCAAGGGGTTTTGATCTAAGGTGATTTGATCAAACCCTCTTCAATTGGAATCCTTAAAATAGAACTTTTTAAGGCTTAAATCATTATATTTTCTAAAAATATGTGATTTCAGCTAAAATTTGTTCCTCTCAGAAATTGTAAACCACTATTATGACAGCACCCTAGGTTATGATTGAGATTAAGTTTGTTTCTAAAAAATAGCCAACAATAGGTTGGGCATCTGCCCTAAAGATTCTAACATACCACCTTTCAAATATCATCATGTCCTTGGAGACCGAACTGATGAATGTCAGACACTGAAGGAAATAGTGAACAAGTATCACTTCACTGATACCGACTATTACCCTATAATACTATAATTCGCTTCACCAAATTCCTTCATCATGCCATAGTTGTAGAATTTTGCATTCTCACTATTGCATGATCCTTCCCATCACCTACCTTGGGTTATTCTTGTCTTACATGTAGTGGAGGCAAGAAGTTGTTAGCCATGTCCTCGTAGTGCATCTATCCTTGTCTCTTAACTATGTTATTCTTCTTCCACTTATCTTATTTGATATTGAGAAGCCAATAACTCAGTTAATGGTTGACTTACATTTGCATTGCTTTACATTTTCTTTTCTTCTTTAGTATACTTGTACGTACATATTATGTTCCCCCCTTAATGTTAGTTTGATCTCTATATCTTTGTATTCGTACCTCTCTTCTATATGGCATGCATTTACCTTTCCTTTTTCACTTTTGTTTTGTGTTTTTCCTTTTGGGGATGATGCAAAGCATAGAGATGCCCTATGTCTCTTCCATGTTGACCCAAAAGTTCCTTTTCTTTTTCAATTTTGTTTTGTGTTTTTCCTTTTGAGGATGATGCAAAGTGTTGGGATGCCCTATGTCTCTTGCATGTTGACCCAAATGGTCCCTTTTCCTTTTTACTTTGTCTTTTCTTGTGTTTTCCTTTTGGGGATGATGCAAGGAATTGAAACTAAAATGTCTCCTTCATGTTGACCCAAAATCCTTTTCTTTCTTTTACCTTTTTCATTTTTTTCCTGTGTTTTCCTTTTGGGGATGATCCAAAGCGTTGAGACCACAATGTCTCTTCCATGTTGACCCAAAACCGACTTTATTTTTCTTTATTTTTTGCTCTCTTTGTGTCAGTTTTCTAGTTCTATGTATTTGGGGAATGATGATAGTTCCAAGCTCTTTAAATAAAAACATTGTAGGAACAAACATACTAACCCCAAATCCATATATCCCTTATGTGTTTGGTGTGCACTTTTCTGGGGGGAAGCCCCCCTTTCTTTTGTTTTCTTTTTTGTGTGCATGAAGCAGCCTTACTTCGAAACATATGACTTGGCATAGGGGCTTCCCAAGTTGGCTCTCATATCTTGTTCTCTTTTTGAATTTTTCATTTTGCTACTTTAAAGTAATTGCTCACAAAACAGTGTGTAGCAATTTCTTTAAAGTGGGGGCATATATTGGCATTATTCATTTGCATTATTGGTTCTTAGTGTATCTTCTATTCTCTGACTGTTCCTCTCTTGGAGACATTAAACACAATTTTCCCTAAGTGATAGACCTCACATGAACTTAACAAGACTCATTTGAACATTTCTTTTATATTTTTGCATTTTGCATTTTACATCTTTTCCACCTTTTATAACATAGCTTGCATGCCTGTGGTACCATCCTGCTTGTTCATGAGTTCTAAGCATAAAAATATTTACTTGTTTCATGAAGCATGAATTGACATTTTTTGTCTTTTGTGGCACCTTTTAAAGTTATCAAGAGGTATAACTTTGATATGGTTGAGCAGGAAGCCCATTCAGAGGCACAACTTTCCCCATAGCCACCTATATGTTTGTGAGTACATACCAACTAGTGTATGTTTCTTGCCTTTTGGGCCTTCTCACCTGGCAGATATCCATGAGTTGCATCACCCCAGAGTGAGTAAGTATTCTCTTTTTTCTCACAAATAGCCTAGATTTGATCCACAACTAGTTGGACAAACGATCAAAGCTTGATCTGATTCTCCCTTTTCTTCTTCTCTTTCACATATGTGTTCCTTTGTTCTTATGTTTATTTTGCCATGGTATCTTCATCCTAGGGGCTTGGTCATCCCTCTTGATCAGTGTTACTCCATCTTGCTAGCATAAGTGCATTTGGATCCCTCTCAATATGCATGGCTACTTTAGTGTGAGTTTGAAGTAAGTTCATCCTATCACTAAAGTGGGGGCTAAATGTACCATAGAAAAATAGATCATTAACATTTTCATGGTTATTTAGCTCTTTTTCCTATGATTTTGACTTATCTTGCTTTGATTTAACATTGCAATGTAACTTATGAATTCACATTAGGTCCTAAATATTCAAATTATGATGTCGTGTGAAGGTGTTGTAACACATTTCTATACTTTTCTAGACTCTTCTTATTATAATTCATCTAAATATCACCTTTTTATCCCTTATCAAGTCCTATTTTAAAGTGTTGTAAAGTCTTGTAACAAGATTTCATGCTTTTCTAGGCTTGTCTTCACTATTTACACTTTTCTTATGCTTTATTTGGACCCTTTATGCACTACAAGTAATAATTAACTGTATTTTTAGTGTAAACCCGACAAACAACATTAAATGCAACTTAATTACCAACACCCACTTATAGGCCTAAGGTGGGACTCATTCACCATGGATGGCGAATGAGTCCCTCTTGGCTCCAAATTCAAAATAATTAAAAATTCCTTTCAGTTTTTTATTCAAAAGGACCTTATGTTGGCGTGTGATAGGGTATTATTGGGTTATTAGGACATAAGTGTGTATAAATAAGTGCTTCTCCATCCATTTCAACCCCTACTCATCTAATTCATTCACTAGTCTATTCAACCATTCAACTACATTCAAGCATCATTCAATCAAGCAAACATCAAGCATCTTGGAGCAGTCATTGACATATCATCAAATTTCTTCAACAAGGTTTTGGTGATTTTAGGACACTTTCTTTTTGTTATTCATCATTTCGTTCTTCATTTCATTTCATTTCTTTATTAAGGGTTTGATTACCAAAGTGGGATTTGACCAAGGAAAATCCCTATACCCTAACCCTTAACCATTTTTTCCCCTTTTACATGTATGTTTGCATACTTTATATGCATATTTGTCAAGAAAATAGGTGTTGAAAGGTGGTAAACAAGTCATCAAAGTGTTTCAAGTCAACCAAACCCTAATTCAAGCTTGGAGACAACCTATAGCCCATTTTTTGTAGATTTGACTCTATCAACCCGACAAGAAGACAAGTGCAGATATGGACCTACAGGATTGACCTTTGAATTTTTTAGATTTTTGGAGGACTGATTTTCCATCAGTGGAAAATGAGTCCCACCTAAAGGCTGAAAATTTTTATTTTGTCAGAATCTAGTTCCTGAAAATCGAAAAGCGGTTTCAGATATTTTTACCAATAAAATGTTTGATTCGCCATCAGTGGCGAATGAGTCCCACTGGTGATCAACAATGATTTCTACGAGTTTGTAGAACCTTTTAGGATGAAAATTCAACTTCTAGGTGCACTCAGTTTAACTTCATTCAATTTTGTTTGCATTAGTTCATGTTTTTAGTTCATTTCTACATACCTCACTATGTTTTCAAGCATTGCATATTTCATTAGTTTTGCATTAGTAATCAATCAATTTCATCACTTAGCTACATTTATATCATTTCATTTAGTCTTAATTCCATCATACATTCCTTTATTTGAGTGAACCACCTCAATTTTGGTGTTCTATCTCTCTCCTTTTAGGTGAAAAACCCTAAAAGTGCAAGAGAAGTCCATAGAAACAACCAAAAAATTGATGGTTCACCATGAAAAATCATATCAATATGGTTGTGACATTGGATATTAACAAATCTTATGAAAGAGTCAGCAAGATATTCCTAATGAAAATACTAGAAAATATTGAGTTCAAGGGACAATGGCTATATCATGGATATTTAATTTCATATGAACTCTAAGGTACTCCATTATAGTTAATGGTTCAACATGTGGGCTCTTTGAATCCATTGGAATACTTTAGTAGGGGGGTCCAATATCCCCCTTCCTCTTTGTTATCATGGAATAATTATTAGGGATGGCTATCAAAAATTTCCCCAACCAAGGAAGCTGGGTGGGGGTGAAGGTGTGAGATTTTCTCCCAAAAATTATCCATCAAAAATTTGTAGACAACATAATATTCTAAGGTCAATCTAAAGTCTGACAAGTTGTCACTATCCAAAATATTTTGGAAAATTATGCTAGAGCTTCTAGGAAGATAATTAATAAGGAAAACTCAAGTATTTTTTCTTTAATACCACAAGGTCAACAAAAAGACATATTAGAAAAATACTGAATTTTACTATTGAAGAATTACAATGTAAATATTTGGGGTTCCTTTGTTTCAAGGTGCAATCAAGTCCAACATATGTGATGATATAATCAATAAAGGAATAAATAAAGCTACATCCTATAAGGGGCAGTGACTCACACATGTAAAGAAAATCCACAATGATCAGGGTAGTTTTATTAGCAATTCCCATTTATCAACTTTTAAGTACATAAATACCAATGAAATCTAAGGACCAACTAGAGAGTATAATGAATAATTTTTTATGGGAAGGCTTGAATGGGGAGAAGTGGATCACCTTAATTTGTTGGAAAATTATTTGCAATGGAAACGAACATGATCTAGTGGGAACCAAAGTTGAGAAAAAAAAATATTGTTTTAGGAGTGAAGTAGGTCTGGAGAATGTACAAGAACCAATCTATGAAATGGTGCCATATCTTGAGGAAAAAATATATGGAAAATAGTTCCCAAGATAGAATCCTTACTAGCACCAACCTCTTGCATGACTCAAATGTATGGAAAATAATGTTAAAGTGTAGAATCTCATTACAAATCACATTTCTTTGCTAATCAACAATGGGAATAGGGTGTGTGTAGGATCATCATGGAAAATACAGGCCCTTAAGTGGCAAAAAATTCAAAAAAATCAGAGTTAGGCAACTTGATGTAAAAATTTGAATAAGTTATCTATATTATTTCAAAAATATGTAAGAATAGAATCTATAGCAAATTGAATGTAGTTTCTAAACTACTAGGTTTATTTAAAAATCTATTTGGTGAAAATTTGAAATTTCAATGTAGTAGTACTTAAATTTTTGGGAAAAAAAATATGTAGGTGTCTGCCTAACCACCCCAACCACAATAAAAAGATAATATATTTTTATAATATTTTAGATATAAGTAGAGGACTCATGTCCTGATGTGATGCATATTTTTTTTTAATTTTTTCCAAGTAAATAATTAGTTATGAATTTTTTATTACAAATTTTAAAAATATAAAAATCATGTGTTTGACCACCTTAACTTGGTCAAAATTCATGAAATTCATTTTTTAATTTTAATCCTATAGTATGTGAAGCATAGAATTTGACACATGTTTCAAATTCAAAAATGTGATATTGTTTGAAAGCTATAGATGTTTTTCAATCATCCTATCAATCAGGAATGTAGTCATAATTCAAATGGAGAATGAATAATAATTACTTATTAAATTCAAAGAAAAGCATAATTTATATTGGTGGAAAGTTGAGAATCTCCTTTAAAAATCCTTTTCGTTTCATCAATTTTGGGTAAAAAAAAAGTCGTTAGCCACATACCCTACACATACCCATCATATTGCCACTTTTTGTCCCATCATGATCCTGCACATACCCAACAAGGTAAAATTCTTGATGGACTCATGGAATTTTCATCCACCATTATCTAATCTACCATTTATAAATACAATCAAGGACAAAATATTGGACTTCTCAAATGCATTGGTTAAGGAATTCTTAAATCCTTGATCAGTTAGGGAACCATGGAATCTATAGAAATTTGAAGCACTAAGTATCCCAATAGTCAATAAAATTAAATTGGGGGAAGAATTGGGTAAGCATATTATGGTTCCAAACATAAAGGAGGACATTATCATTTAGACTTGTTCGAAGAGTGGGAGTTTTTTAGTGAAGATGGGCTAAAAATTCTAAATTGTTCTAGAAAAAGTTGTGGAGTGGTTGGTTGAGTTGTGTTGGAGAAAGTGGACACTCCCAAGGCTAGGGAATTTGCATGGCCTCCCATCTATAAATGTATACTAACTTCTAATTTCATCAAAACATTGGTAATTATTGGACATTCTAGATTTCTCACATGGAAAGGGAAGAATTTGTAGATCACCTACACGTGAAGTACTCATTTTCTATTAGCTATTGGAATTGGCTCCAAAATTACATTAATTAGTCTGGATCTATATATAATGACATCCACCGACTTTTTATGGGATGGAAAAAAATGAGACAATATGTCAGGGAAGGCATATGGCTGATGAGCCTCTCGTTGCTACTATGGGAGATTTGGAAGGAGATAAATAATTAAATCTTCAAGGAGAAAGAGATTCTTGTGGCATAAATATTAAAAAAAAATAGAGGTAAGTATATGTGGTGCAGGAGCACCATGTTGCATTCAAGCCTCCATGAGGCCTATTTGTAAATAAGTGTTTAATGAGTGATTAGGGGTCATTCAATAAGGTCTTTCAAGACCATTATAATGTGTTTAAGTCAATTGTTAGGTTTTTGTATAAGTTATGTGGTCATTGTGTCAAATTTGCAAAAAATTGTAAATGTTGTCAAGGAAAAGTGCAAACGGTGGAATACCAAGAGTCAAGAAGTTAGAAGGTTGGTTGAGTCAGTCGTAGTCAGTTTGTAGAAGGTGGAAGAAATTTAAAATGGTGGAAAACCATTTGCAAGAGGTTAGAGGATTGTAAATAAAGGAAAATTAATAATGAAACCCTATTTATATGGGAAATTCTATGTTTTTTTACTGGAAATTCTATGTTTTAGCCTTCTATATGGCCTCATACAACCAAAATTTTGAGGGGAAGTCATTCAAAATAATGAACCTGCATTTCTACATCACTTTGAAATTTTCCTTGTTGAATTTCATGAAGAAATAAGGAAGATATTGTATTTTTTGTTCAAACAGACAGAAACCCTCCACTATGGTAAACAATGGGAAATAAAATTGTGTTTCTTTCATTTTAACCAGTGGAAAATGCTAATATTTGGTGGTAAGGCTTCCTTTAGCATATATTTTCATATTACAATTTTTCAGACAAAAATATAAAGGTTAGCATATAGAACAATGATGCCCTAGGACTGTGATTTGTGTTAAAATATGGAAAATAATAGTGTTTATTGAAGTTTCAGTGATTTTTTTGTGAAATGTGTAATCTTCATGGGTAAAAATGGATGGAAAACTTGTTAAAATGTGTTGTGATCACTTCTTTAAGTGGGATTGATGATCTATAATCTTTTGAATGCATTTTTGTATACTATCCTGTAAAGGCAGTCTTGTGACAGTCCTATTTTGGAGTAAAAAATGAAGGTTTAGGATAGGTTTGAAAAAATTACATGAATAAAGTGTGGGAGATGGTATAATAAGGTTGTATAGGAATATTTTCACATTTCTTTGGCATTAAGAGGGAGGAATGGGCTTGGGAATTTGAAGTTGTTTTATTGATGTGGCCTAAATGGGCCTAGTTGTTATAGGACAGTTCATTTTGAAGCATGTTGTTACAAAACATCCCTATTGAAATTTTGATTTGCTTAAGGGTAGAATAAAAGGTATTCAGATGTTGAAGGGTGCACTAAAGGACATGAAGGGTGTTAAGTTGTTGGTTTCTAATGTTGGGTTGTTGTTAAATAATGCTCCAAAAGTGTCAATGTATATGGATTGCGAGATCACTACTTTGAATTATATGTGGAATTGAGTAATTTGTATCGCTAAGCCCCTTAGCATTGCATCAATTGGTATCAGATCTTAGAAGGTCAGGGAAGAGAGAGTTTGGTGGTTATGTTTTTGT